>JASDQU010223366.1:0-17700 GCA_032191745.1 Picea mariana | reverse complement strand
ATGCAAATTTTAATCTAAATCTACGAAACTCAAATATGGATTGAGTTATGACAAAAAAACTATCATTCAATCTTTTTGATTTTTTTTATAACTTTTAAAAACAAGAAATGAAATAGTAACTGTCTAATTGAAAAACAAAGATAACAAACAATACAATATATTTAGACTACAGGAAATTCCTATATTAATTAAACTAATGAAATAAAACGAGGAAACTAACCTATAATCACATCTCCCATTTGTCCTGCATACAATATCCAATTTCGCAGTTTGATGAGGTAAACCGCATCAAATCTTACAAACGCTTCTTGTAAACGCGAAGTAGCAGTGATTGAATGCTAATGACTGAACATATAAGATAATTAGTGACAACAATTCTATGATTTCACAAATGGTCACATTGAGATAAATTCGGCTGTGAAAATTTGTATATAAATGCTCATCGAATAAAGAAGATTAATCTTCTAATCATCAAATTTGAACAAAGTAATTGCTGTATGTAATATAAGGGACATAAAACACAGACATCATATAAATTTCATCACATCAATCTGTAATAAACCATGATATCTAAAGTAGTCACAATTTTATTACAAATCAAAATGACCAAAACTTGAATAAAAATACGATATATCGAAGCTAAAGCTGTACCAATATCAACTTCCATTCAAGTCTGTCAATCATAAATCCAAAGTTTTGCTCCTAGGCAGCAATGGTATTTAATTTACAAAACAATACATTTATATAGGTTATAGGATCAAAATGTTTCCTGTGGATATCATCTAATATGTTCCAAAAATTGTGGGGGATGCAACCTCCCAGATTCTACTTGATATCAAAACTAACAACCTATTCTAAAACAACATAAAAAATAACATGCTGAGAGATGCCATCAGTGGTTCAAATCTCCTTTATAAATCGTAGGTTCCTGTAAACACATAAAAATAAAAGATTTCAGATTCATTTTCGGTTATTACAACAAGTAATTCGAATTCTAGTTACTAGCTACAAAATCTCATGATTCTGTAGCTAGTTATAATTATAACTAGAATCGTATTGTATTGAATCAATCAAAACATACTAGAGGTAATATGTGCAAACAAATCATGTATTCTAATTTAAAAAAAAAACAAAATCATCCTAAACTTATTTTTAAACATCATACCTCAGATTAAGGGATTCGACTTAATCAAGCAATTTTTGAATTTACAATGGCAGTCACTGCTTCCACGTTCTTAAAAACAACAGACCCTGTGGTTTTTTGTCGTTTATATTTGGTTTGAGCTACGGTTTGAAGTCTTCCATTCTCTTTCGTTAGCAAATTCACCCAGTCTTCCAAGGATTTGAGCCGAGACTGAAGTAAAGACATGTCTCTGTAATACCTATCGATCCATGATTGACATTCATTACATTGTGGCTGAATAGACTGTGTATTAGCAATGATGGTATTAATAGGTGGGGAATTTTCCATTTGATCCACAGGTTCACTACTGAGTTTGATTCTAGGGAAATCAGGATTTTCTTTAAGACACGGTGGAAGGTTTGTAACATAATCATAGGGTTTACCAGAGCAAAGTCCATACGAATATGGATATTCTTCTGTTAAAAATCTTTCAATTTTCGAATCAGAATCTTCGCTTAACACAATTGCATTTTGGTCTGCATAGGGATTAGGTTTATTTCGGGCACATCGTGAAACCCAATGAGCAGCTCTTTTACTCTTATAATTGATATCAACATTGCCTTTACACTTTTTCTTTGCGTACTTTTAAATAGACTTAACACCACCTTTGGGATACGAATCTGGTAGAGTGTCGGGTTGGGTAGTGTCAGGATAGGTCGAGGGTTCCACATTAGAAAAAGGATAACAAGGCAAGAGCGAAGGAGGAGGGATGGTAGGCTCGACGAGGGTTTCTGTGACGACAGACTTGTCAACCTGTCTTATTTCACTTCTAACAAAACCATTTCTTAACAGGAAGGCATCCCAACAATCATCGTTTAATTTCAACTGATGTACAATAATAATATTGATCAAACAATGGTGGAACAGGCTAGAATCAAATTTCTTCCTTTTAAAACGCTTTTCCATTTTATATAGACTTCGAAGGAGAAAATAGGTCATGTTTAGGGGAAAATCGATAAAACTCATGAGCAAACACAAGTGATATAAGAAAACCAAACCATATCTCCCCTCACAGATAACAAACTATTTGACAATAGCTAACAGATTGTGCCATCTAGGTTTTAGAGCTAAAACGAGCATACCTCGGTCGCAGCTGGTAATCCTCCTTGAGGTGAACAACAATGACCAGGGAACCTCTTCAACCTTTGAGTTTTTGAACCACTTTTGTCCCACGGCTGGCAGATCGGTGGCTTGGCTAATAAAATCTTCGTTTAACTCAAGCTGGACATCTCCAATTTTAGCTTTGCAACCATCGAACGTTAGTGCGAATTCTTGAGCAACTGTTAAATTAAAACCCTCTAACTTTTCAACAAAGACACGCCAACCATTCCTTTCTAGGTCTTCTCGGGCATTATCAAAGGATAACAATGTCTGGACACTGTTAGGCTCAATCCTCACCATAGGAACCATGGCTACCAGCAAGGAATCAACATGGGATTCGATGGTAGGGTTTGACATAATGACCACAGAGTCATTGCCCCGAGCTTCCCCAACGTAATGCAAAGACAACTCAAAATGGTAGGCGAGAGTGTTAATTGCTATGCATGTGATAAAAGTCGTGTAGATCGAGGCCATGAAAAAACATAATACCACGATGTACTTGGAATGACACCTCGACATAATGGTACACACAAAGATCATAACAGTTGAAAACAATCATATGCATATCCACGATTTGATCACAAAATTAATATGTCAAATAAACAATTGAATCAAAGATTTTATAAATTAAAAACCCATTAACATTAGTCGAATGCTAAATGGGTGGTGGTTTAATACATATGTAACCAAGGTGTGTTCGAGACCAAGGGGTTATAACCGTGGAAACAACCATGTTCATAACAAAATAAGACAAATCGACGATAAACCATATGAACATTAACCCTTTGATGAAATCAAACATGAATTCCAGCTGTGAGTTTTCATGTTCATAGTCATGAAAACAAAATCGAAAAGCAGGCACATAGAAAGCGACGAGTAACAAGCATTGTTTAATGAAAAAGATTTTGATGAGTGACGAGAATTTAAAACCCTGTGTAGGCAGCTTGTAAAAATAGAGATTAATATGGCTTCCAACAGGTTGGTGCGCACACAGAATGAGTATAAGTTGTCTCGCGACAGTGTAATCAATGGTGCATGCATATTATTGTACGACGTGGGGGCATATTGAATTTTGTCATGGTGCAATGCATAGAGAGAAATGCATGTGGAATATTAGTGTGCAATACAAAGAACTACACAGAGTGGGTATTAGTGTAAGAACCAAAATTGCGAGTGGTAGATATTGGCGCGTGACACAAAAGTGCACGCAAGTTATTGGACCAACAAAGAAGTGATACACAATGGTTTTAAAGTGTGCGAACCACGGTTTCCCTTGTGATGTTGCAGCACATGGTAAATATAGGTGCACAGATTGAAATTTGTGTGCACAAAGTTGTTTGAAGGGTGAAGAACAACAAAAAACCAACAAATTTCCACGACGTCTTATATCGTTTGAACGTCATCTTTTTGCAATGCGTTTTTTAGGTCCTTAAGAAAATTTTTAGCAGCTCAAATAAAATATCTCGGATATATCTTTCTAATTGTGTAAAATGTTCGTCAAACAAAGATTTTATGAGAAAGATATAGCATAAATAGTGAAGGGTAAATTATAAGACCCAACTAGCTCCATGGAGCCATAACTTTCTGCTCAAGACTCAGAATTGAGCATGTGAGCAGGCGTTGGAAAGGTATTGGATAGTGGAATATAATTATCCACCCATAAAATTGAGAAAAGCATTCAAATTTATAGGAAATCAGAAGAAAGGATTCTGATATATATTATTGGACCAGAATGGTTCATATTTTCATGAAATTGTTGAAACAATTAGCCTGACAAAGTTTTGTTGGCTGCACATTTTGTAGAGTTAACAACAACTAGATCAAGATCATCTTAAGGTCCAGAGTAATGGAAGAGGCACAAGGAAATTACAACCAGGAAGATGAAATCAGAGGGATGGATGTCCATTTGAGAATTGAAGGAACAAACTCCAATGGACATGGAGAAGAAAGGAATGGAAACATGAATATGGAAGAGACCATTAAAAATTTGCAGAAGGATGTCCAAAGACATAAGGTTGATAATGAAAGGCTTATGAGAGCCAAGGAGCAACAAGATGACTTCAACATGAAGTTATTACAGATTTTGAACATAATAGAAAAGAAATTGGATAAGGAGAGTGGCTCGAGCAAATCAGGAAGTCACAAGTCTCATGATGAGAAAAGAAAATCAAGAAGTGTTAGAGGACATCACCATCACTCCCCAAGGCATTCCAATAAGAGGAATCAAAGCAGCTCAAGTCCATCCCCTGTCAGGAAGCATAAGAGCTATGGGGTGGATGAAATATGAGGAGAAATGAACAAAATCAAACCTCCTACTTTTGATGGTGAGCACAAGAAGGATGAAGATGAAGAGACATGGCTGCTGGGCATGAGAACGTATTTTCAATTGCATAATTATTCTTCTCATGCAGAGGGTAGAATTTCCATCTATCAACTCAAGGGAAAGACATCCATGTGGTGGGATCAACTTGTGTAGGTGCAACACATTAAAGAGAAAAGTGTTACTTGGAGGGAATTCAAGAGGTATTTTGAGAATAAATACTTGACTAAGAGATACTATGACAAGAAAATGAAAGAGTTATTTGAACTCAAGCTTGGGAGTATGACCATTGATGAATATGAGAGAAGGTTTTTAGAACTGCTGAAGTATGTCTCTTTCATCAAGGATGAGACAGTGAATATTCAAAGGTATTTGAGTGGATTGCCATCATTTATCAGTGAAAAAATACAATATGATGATCCCAAGACATTGGAGGAGACCATAAGGCAAGATAAATGCCTATATGATCAACAAAAATCAAGGCCAACATTCCAAAAATCTTGGGAAGACAAAAATAAATTCAAGGTGGATCAAAGGAAGAAGGGATATAAGCCACCATTCTTTAGAAACAATCCTCAGGGACAACAAACTCCTAAAGAACCCAGAAAAATTGACACAGGGAGTCAAAGGCCAAGGAAACCACCTATTCAATGTTGGGGTTGTAAAGAGGATCACATGTTCAGAGATTGTCCTCACATAGGTGAAAAAGGGAGGACTGTTCACAATGTACAACAAGCTGAAATAGTGGAGGACATGGACAGAAAGGTACCCAGGATCTATGCAGCCCTGGACAACAAGAAAGAAGAGTATCAGTCACATATGATTGAAGTGGAAGGTATGATCAACAACCAAACCATTGCTATTTTAATTGATTCAGGAGCCAGTCATAGTTATATAGATCCTAAGATAGTGGAAAGTTTGCATTTGCCAAGAAGAAAGTATGGGAAATCTTGGTTGGTGTGGTTGGCTATAGGAACCAAAAGAAAATTTAATGAGATGGTTAAGTCATGTCTTATAGACATGAATGGAATGAACACCCGGACAGATTTGAACATCTTGCCTTTAGGTTCCTATGATTATCTAATTGGGATGGATTGGTTGGACCAACATCATGCTCTCCTAGACTATCATAAAAAAGTATTTACTTGCTTGGATGAGGAAGGGAAACTAAGGAAAGTGTAGGGAATTCCTAGGGCAGTAATCATTAGAGAGATTTCAGCATTGCAGTTGAAGAAATGTTACAGAAAGGGGTGTCAAATATTTGCAGCTCATATGGAGGAGACACCTAAAGATAAGGTGCCAAATTCAGAAGATTATGCAGTCCTGAAAGATTTTTAAGATGTGTTCAAGGAGGTACCAGGACTACCCCCAAGGAGGGACATTGATTTCTCTATAAATCTAATTCCTAGAGCAGCTCCAATGTCAAAGACTCCTTACATAATGAGTACACCAGATCTGAAGGAGTTGCAAATGCAACTTGAAGAGATTCTGAAGAAGGGGTATATATGCCCAAGTGTGTCACCTTGGGATGCTCCAGTCTTGTTTGTGAAGAAGAAATATGGAACATTAAGATTGTGCATTAATTTCATACAGTTGAATAAAGTGACTGTGAAGAACAAGTATCCTTTGCCAAGGATTGATGAGCTCTTTGATCAATTGAAGGATGCAAAGATCTTCTAGATAGATCTCAGGTTATGATACCATCAGGTAAGGATTACAGAAGAATATATCATCAAGACCACCTTCAGGACAAGGTATGGTCATTATGAGTTCACAATGGTGCCATTTGGGTTGTCAAATACACCGGCTATCTTCATGTGCTTAATGAATGGTGTTTTCCGGGAATATTTAGAAAAGTTTTTCATTGTCTTTTTGGATGACATTCTTGTATATTATAAGTCAGAAGAAGAGCATGAGAATCATTTAAAGATGGTTTTGCAAGTATTAAGGGAGCATCAATTGTATGCCAAATTGAGCAAGTGCTCATTTTATTAGAAGCAAGTTCACTATTTGGGTCATATCATTTCAAAGGATGGGATAGCAGTGAATCCTTAGAAGATAGAAGCCATTAGAGAATGGGCAGTGCCAAAGAATGTGAGAGAGGTGAGATCATTCATGGGCCTTGCAGGATACTATAGGAGATTTATAGAAGGATTTTCAAAGATTGCACACCCAATCACTTCCTTTCAAAGAAAGCGTGTGAAGTTTCAGTGGACATTGGATTGTGAGAAGAGTTTCCAACACTTGAAACAATTAGTAACAAGTGCTCCAATATTAAAGGTAGCAAACCCAAATGAAGACTTCATTGTATGCACAGATGCATGTAAAGAGGGACTTGGTGGATTCCTCAGTCAAAATGGGTTTGTTATATGTTATGAATCAAGTAAGTTGAAGGAGCATGAAATAAACTATGATACTCATGATTTGGAGTTGGAAACCATAGTACATGCGTTGAGGAAATGGAGACACTACCTCATGGGAAAAAGGTTTGAGATGAGGACAAACCACAATGGTCTGAAATATTTGTTTGATCAACCAACTTTAAATGCTAGGCAAAACAGATGGTTAGAATTTCTAAGCGAATATGACTTTGATATAAAGCATATCAAGGGGAAAGAGAACAAAGTGGCTGATGCACTCAGCAGAAGCGTGAATGAAATGCATGCTACAACCATTAGCATGTATCAATCAGATTTGAAACACAAAATTATAGAGACTGCCAAATCAGATTTACAATACAAGGATTTAGTGGAAAAACTACAACAAGGTAATTTGCAGCAGAAAATTGAAGAATACAAGCTAGATAAAGATGAAATTCTCATGTACATGGGCATAATTTATGTATCAAATCCCCCGGAGTTGAAAAATATGATATTGGGAGAAATGCATAATGTGCCTTATGCTGGGCACCCAGGATATCAAAAAACTATTGCAGCTGTCAAGAGCCAATATTATTGGCCAGGCATGAAGAAAGAGGTTGCTGATTTTATGACCAGAGGTTTGGAATGTTAAAAAGTAAAGACTGAGCATAGACACCCAGCTGGGTTGCTACAACCATTACCCATTCCTGAGTGGAAATGGGAAGTTGTAACCATGGATTTCATTACCAAATTGCCCAGAACAAACAAGCAACATGATTCTATCATGGTAGTGGTGGATAAGCTTACTAAAGCTACCCATTTTATTCCAGTTAAGCTCACTCACAAGGCATCGAACATTGCTGGTGTTTATATGAGGGAAATTGCTAGATTACATGGAATACCCAAGACAATTGTGTCTGACAGAGATCCAAAATTTACCTCAAAATTTTGGAAGAGATTATTTAATGGATTTGGAACAAATTTGAATTTTAGTACAACTTGTCATCCAGAAACAAATGGACAAACAAAGAGGGTGAATCAAGTGATTGAGGATATGTTGAAGATGTATGTGATGGATAAATCATCAAAATGGGAAGACTACCTACACTTGGTAGAGTTTTCTTACAACAATGGGTACCAAGCATCTCTAAAGATGAGCCCATTTGAGGCACTTTATGGCAGAAAATGGAACACACCAGTAAGTTGGGATAACCTAGCAGATAGAGCAGTGGTTGGGCCAGATTTTCTCAGGGAAATGGAAGAGAAAATGTTGAAAATAAAACAAAATTTAAATGCTTCCTAGGACAGGCAGAAAAACTATGCGGCTAAGGGAAGAACTCACAGGGAATTTAAAGTGGGTGACCATGTATTCTTGAAAGTGAAAGCCAACAAAAGTGCCCTGAAGTTGGGAAATTGTTCAAAGTTGGTAGCTCGCTATTGTGGGCTATTTGAAATACTAGAGAGGATTGGTCCAGTAGCTTATATCATTGCATTTCCTGCATCTATGTCCGTTCATAATGTATTCCATGTATCATTACTAAATAAATATATACCTGATACTAATCATGTTATTGATTAGAATGTGATTCAGGTGGAGCAAGAAGACACTTTTCAAGTGCATCTGGTGCACATTCTGGACTAGAAAATCAAACAGCTTTGAAATTGAGCCATAGGGATTGTAAAGGTCCAATGGACCTGGTACGGTCCTAAGGACGCTACTTGGGAGCATGAGGATGCAATGTAGGTAGAATACCCACAACCTTTTGAGGATTTTTGAAATTTAGTTGTACATGGGTGCAGGATGCACTGAGGACAGTGCATAAATAAGGGGAGGGGATTGTAATATCCCTAAGGCCGAACCCAATTATAAATGTAAATACAAATGTACTTAAGCTGTTGAGTTGTTTTGATATCATTTTTTGTATGCACATTTCATGGCATAGTGCACGCATGTACTGCACAGTAAAATGAGGAAGTGTGCACATTCCAGGATATCATGTGCAGCATCTTAAGTGTGCGTGATGTTGAGGCCAGGGAGATTTTGTGTATAAGATATGTTTTATAGGCTAGTGAACCAGTTATTATAAGCTAGGATGCTTATGTTTTGATTAGGCCGGAGATCCTAGATGTTAAAGGCTAGTGCGCCTATTTTTGTACATGTCTCATATTTAATATAAAATACATCGCTGTGCACAGAATGACCACGATAAAAGAGATGGGGGACTAAGCTCCACTAGTTAGGAAAAGGGAGGGGAAAGGTTAAGGAAAGGAACTAAGCTAGGGAACTTGAGCCAAAAAGGAATATTATATTAATATTTCTTAAATCATAAAGTATGGATAATTATTTTATCCTAAGTTCTAAAGTTGGGGACAAGTGGCCCAAAGTAGCTCCCAACATGACAAGTGTCAAGTTGGGGACATGCATACATATTGTTGGGACTTAGTTCATTTTCACACCTTCCCCATCATTCTTACGATCATCTTTTCCAGGATTCCTTCCATCATTCAACCACGATTCCATGACCATTTTAACTCACACAGTCAGTTATCCTCAGACATTCATTTCACTATATCTGAACCTGTATCCATAACCATTTTGTGTCGGTGTACCTGGTTAGCTTGGGAGTGGGATTGAAGAAGCGGGTTTTCAGTCCCGTGGGATATTGAAGAGGCGGGTTGTCAAGACCGTGAGAAATGCTCTGAGTGAGATATTTGCTGGGAATTGATTTCCTGAAGGTGCTAAACTACAACTACAGGGCTTTGATACTTCCTGTCTGGCCTGTTGCTAAAGCCTTGGAAGGGAAGTGGGGTATCCGAGGGACCGTTGAGAAGAGAAGGGGCACACTTCCTTGGGTGGGATAGGCATGTGGGGAATGAGAGATTGTAGGCTATTAGTTTGAGTAGGCACCTGTGATGGAGTCTTTCCTATTTTCCATGAGCCATTAGCGTGGTTAGGAACCCTTTACCCGAGTGGAGTTTAGTCCCAGCTCGGGAGTGAATCATTGTTGAGAGTGATGAACAGTGTGGTCTAAGGATGGGAGGTTCATGGAAGGTCTGCATGTAGTTGTTGACATTCTTACCAAGATAAGTGTCAACTGTGTGATAAATTTACATGCTGCATTGTTATTTACGTGCATATTTTTATGGGTTATCATATATGAGGTTATAACTGTGTTTATTTTTATGGTTATTGCCTATATATTCTCCATGTATATGTTTAATGCTATTTCAGTTTGAATCCCTACATTTACATAACGTATTTGTCTGTTATGTTTTATATATAAAGCTTCCGCAAGAGTGTTGTGTGTGTATGTTTTAAATGCATGCAGTTAGAAAAAAATTCATGTGGCATAGCTCAGAATAGAAGCTGGGTATGTTACAGTATGTTCCGCAGAGAGAACGTAAGTGTTCTTTGACGTAGCATGGCATGGCCATGGGTGGCCGGGGACATTACAGAGCATGTACCAGGAAATACACGTTAATACCACATAGGAGGACATGTTTGATAGAGTGCCGTGTGTGGGAGACGTGGTAGTGAGGTGGCCTTAACTTTGAGAAATTGTAAATTTCGATCTCGAGCTCAGTTTTAAGAAAAAATACCGTTGTTGGAAATCTCTTGACAAGAAGCACACAATGGTGCGATCAAAAGGAAGTTTTGAGTTGGTTAAGGGAAACAAAATTTTAATACCCCATTCCCTTAAAATCTACTTAGAGGGTTGGGTGTGTTATAGAGTGGTATCAGAGCAAGCTACAACACTAGGCCTGAATGGGCTAGAGATCAGTTAGAGGATTGATATATTAAGGCTAGAGATGAGCTTGTTTAAAAGTGTTCTTTGTGTTTAAAAATATTGTTTATTATATGTAAAAGTTCCCTGAAGGAAAGGACAACATAATGAAACTGTACCTTGGGAATTATGACTGAACTTCAGTAGAGGAATTATTTTGTTCCTTTGTCAAACTAATAACTACTCTTACAAGAGTAGGGATGTGTTGGTAGGCATTGATGGTAATATCTGAATGTGAAGGGAGGAAATGGTAAAATCCTGTTATAGAATTTTGTGAGTCGGGGAAATTAATGAACTAGTGGTTGTACTATTACCTGTAGGTATGGGCTGTTGGGTCTCTGGCAATTGTGAATGTTGTTGGAAAAGAATAAACCATGTATGTGAAAATTCCTCATGAGTAGAGGATTGATAGAAAATTGTAAGGTTGGTTTACTTGACATATAATGAATGAAAAATGTTACTGGAATAACCTAGTTAAGAAGAGAAAAAGGAGTCCTTTGGACTATTCATAACACTCACAAGGAAATGGTACTAAGCCATAACACTCACATGGATATCTAAGCCAGTTTATTAACTAATGGTACTAAAGGAAATGCACATTCCGATTGACTGAGTACTGGTTCATGCATGGAAATGCAAGATGAGTATATGTTGGAAAGTATATGGAAAATATTGGGTATGCATGTAGACTTATTAAAGTCTGTTATTGGAAGGGAATTATGGTGATGTCATATATCTTATGATTCGTAATGACCTGATTATAGCAACATAAGTAAAATGCTGATGATAAATGATTGTTATTACCTTATGAAGATAATGTTGTAATGTTGAAGAAAACACTGATATAAAGTTTGGTAAAGGAAGAGTTGGATCATTACCAGGTGACCAAGGAGTCAGATTGGTATCCATAGGTGGATGATAACCATACATGTATGGTTGGGTATACTCAATAGTATAAATAAGGAATTTAGGAAAGGATTCCCTTGATAAAGGTCTATTGACCAAAAGTGATCTAAGACATGAAGAGAGACTAGAATTGTTAACTCGTTGCATTAAGCAATGTTGTAAATACTTGCTTCTATTTCTGAATTGTGGCCGGATTTTATAGCATATGGGAAAGAATGTATTCTTTTTGGGTGTCGCCATAAGAAAAGGAAACATAAATATGATCATGTCTTTGAGACCTGTCATGTGAATAACTATAAATACTTATTAGAAAAGATCAATATAAGCTAAATTTTGATGAATGTATATGATTAACGTGGAAATGTACAAGTGGTTCTCATGTACAATATATAGGTATGAGTATATGTGTATACTAAAGGTAAGATATGATTGCCTGAGTAAGAGGGCAGTAAGGCAAGGAGTGTGCGTACCTTCACTGAGTAATTCCATGGATGCATGTTTGAACCTATGTTGGAGGTTATGCATACCTTGTTTTAGTAATATTTTGGGAGGTATGAAACTCCTTAGAGAAATCTAATATGAAATTCTAAGAGAGGAATGAAAAAAAGAGACCGTTCGCTGGCCGTTGTCTTGTAAAGAGGCAACATAATTATGATTTTAACTGGTGAGACTAGTCGTGTTGGTGATTGAAGGGTCTCATTAAAACTGTATGATGTTAAAATAAATATGGGAAAATAAGGTAAAAATGTAAAAGTGATGCACACACACATATGTAGATGTACATAACCATGTTTAAAAAGTATAATATATCTTCCTGATCAGGTATGATGTAAGGTAAGATGTGTACTACCAAATTTGAACACTGCCATGGAGGCATGATTGACCATATGTGGAAGGCCTGGACTGTCTTCTTCAATAATAGATTGAGGGGAATGTGTTCCATTCCTTAGGAAAAGCTAGTGTAAATGGGAAAGAGTAAAAGAGCCCGGATGCTCTGTTGTTAAGATAAAATACATGATGAGTATGCCTTTGAGAAAAACATGTAGATGATTGTGAACAATAAGGTATACGATGATTTTTAAAAAAATATGCATGTGAAACTGTAAAGTGTATCTATGGTGTACACACACAGTATGTTGATGAATGCAGATAAGTGCATGAAAGCATAGTGTGAATGCAAGTTGATGAAATGAATATGCATGATTGAACATAAAAGTGAAATCCATAATAAGAATGAAAGCTTATATTCCTTATGGAATATTGGGAAAGAATCTGAAATGACAAAGCTGAGGTTAACTCAAGGCCAAGATCATTTTAGATAAGAGATGGATGTGCAACAAAAAGTTGCATGGGGAAGGAGTTCTCTGTGGAGGAACTATGTAAGGACTTTGTCTGGAGAACAAAGCCATAACTTTAATAAATGTTGAGAATTGGATAGTGGGGTTGCAAGCCTATTTACATAAGAATGTTGAATTACATTTTAAAATATAATGCATGCCTAGGAGACATGTAAGTGAATGGTTAGCATCTTGATTTTTAGTAAATGTGAAAAATGCACTAAGTCATAATTAAATTGTGAACTAAATCTTGTTGTTGTAAGTATGTTGCTTATTATCAAGGAAAGTTGTTGGAGTTACTTCACACACACCTAGGATTTATTTTTCCTAAGGTTTTTCCTTGTTTATTAGTCATAATTAGTCATTATCTAGTCTCCTATATTTTAGGGGAGAATATTCCAGCTGGAGAATATTCTCTTTCAGTTGACACTTCAGTTTGACTAGTTGAGTTGAGTTTTGATGCTGCATTGGTTTTGTCACCATGAAACATTGGGATCATCACAAACTAATGCACACTTGCCTTGGGATCATCACCATACTGGTGCATTACCCTTGATTCCATGAGTTAACTCCTCACTACTCTCTGTTCAGTCGGTTAACTGCAGACTAGTTGACTAGTTAACTCAGCTAGGTGGTAGTTCACTCCCGTAACTCCCTGAGAGACTAGACTAGGTGGAAGTTCACTCCCGTAATTGATGGTGTGTGTCCAAATCAATATATACCACCAATATGGTGCATTGGTTCTCCTCAAGTGCACACTCATTGAGTTATATAGAGTATATCATGTGTAAATTATTCATTATTCAGAACGATTAATGAGAATTATTTCATTCTTTCTCTCATTCTTCTTCTTTCTCCAATTCTCTTTGCAAATGTGTGTATTATTGTTTAGATATATATCTTCTATGTAGGTTCAACACATTTACATGGTATCAGAGCCAATGGACTGCTAAGAAAAATCTACACTAATTTTTTTTGCAGGTACAAAAGATTGAAGACAACGGAAAGATGGATTTCCAAAAAGAATTCATTCTTACACCTTACAACTATTTTGCATGGAAGGAGAAAATAGACATAAATCTCCGAACCAGAGGGTTGTATAGGTTAAAATTTAATACATATACAAAACTGACATCATCCATAGAAAAATCCGAGTACTTAAATCTCATGGACGGGGCACTTAGAACAATTTGCAGTCTTATTTCTCCCGATCTCATTTTTCACATATCTTCCTATAAGACTCCCAATGAAGCTTGGAACACCTTGGAAGGGATCTTTGTAAAACAAGATGATATGAGGGGACACATGTTAGAGGTGGGCTACTCACATTGGATCCAAAAAGATTTGATAATATCCAATATTTCTTTACAAAATTCAAGGATTTACTGTCACAACTCAAAGCTTGCGGGGTTGATAAATCGAAGGAGGATAAACAAATGGTTCTCACCATTCTCTCCAAGATTGGTTCTTAATTTTATGTATTCGTATCCACATTATATTTTGTTAGATTCACCTCTAGATCCTCTTGGAAGATGCCTTCTCTTGAGGAATTTATTGAATCCCTGACACAAAAGCAAACCAAGCTCATCAACATGGGCACGATCAAAGGCCCAAGGGCGCATGCACTCACTGTAAAATATGACAGCCAAAAATATCATAAATATAAAGATGAAGATAAATGGAAAGCTCATGCACATCCAAAGAAGTAAGGGTACACAAAACCCTTCACTGATGCCTCCAGATCCAAAGGGGAAAAGGGAAGAGAAGTGGAGAAATGATCGTACTGTCACAAAGGATTCCATCCATAATCCGCATGCATGAAAAAGAAAACAGATCTAATGTCTCAAATACTTCAGAAAAACAACCTTGGAGATCGCATCCCCGAGGGTGCCAAGAAGAAGAAGCCAAAATATCTGAATTCCAAGAAAGGTAATTCTAGCCATGCCTTGATTGCCATCAACTCCTCTCTCGATTCTTGGATCATAGATTTAGAAGCATCACATCACATGGCTACCTCAAAATTAGTATATTATTATTTGGATGCATGCAAAGGTCCTTCTATTCTGATGGGGGACAACTCTTCTGTCGAAGTCACCGACAAATGAAGGACTGAACTCACCGATGGAAGCTTCAAGAATGTGCTGCACGTTCCTAAACTTTCTGTCAAACTTCTCTCTATGTATCAGATGAAAAATTCTGGCACTGGAAATAAATTCATATTTACACCAAATTTCGTGGACATCTATGACATGCAAACCAACTCCAGGGTTTCTACTGGTGAGGTAAAACATTAGTCTAGATTGTATACTTTTTTTGAATTCATTGAACATGATTCTGCTTTACTGCTTACTCATGCTGATGAAAGTAGTAGGATATGACACAAAAGGTTTGGAAATTTGAATTTTAGATACATGCAACAACTTAGCAAGCAAATATTGGTTGATGGTTTACTAGGCATCCATTTCTCCAAGGGAGTGTGTGAGGGATGTGTTCTCGGAAAACACTCTCAAGAGAAATTCGACAAAGGAAAGTCTCAGAGAGCTTCTGCACCTTTAGATTTGATCCACAATGACCTTATGGTTCATTTTCCGCATCCATCCATTAAAAAAGAGAGGCTTTTTCTCATTTTTGTTGATGATTTCTCACGTTTTACTTGTATCTACTTTCTTAAGAAAAAATCCGAGGTCTTTCAACATTGAGTGCATTTTTTTTGGCTACCCAAACAATGTAAAGGGATATAGGATTATTGATGTTTCCTCAGACCATCTCATCATTGAGAGAAGTGTCCAATTCAAGGAAAGTGTCTCACATGCACCTCAACAGCCGCATGCAAACACCTTCATTCTTCACCCTGTCTGAGATGATGAGAATGCACATGTTGATTTGTCTTCAAATGAGAATTCTAATTCAAAGGACTCAGATGATTCATATTCCGAGTTAGTACAGTTAGATGTCGAGTTAGAGCATCCATATGAAGTTGTAGAGCCAGAGCAGAGGCCCGAGTGGGCACATACTACTCTTCAGGATGCAAGTGATCTCATTGGTGATCCAATCGATACTAGGAGGACTTGATATGATTTCAAGGAGTCTCATGTTGCACTCATTTCCACTGAACCATTGCCCTCCATGAATATTTTCTTGGTTCATTCTTCAGATCCATAGTCTTATGGCGAGGCTTTTGAAAATCCCTTTTGGGAATCCTCCATGCAGGAGGAGTACAACTCCCTCCTCAAGAACTAGACTTGGGATCTAGTTCTCCTTACTTATGGGAGGAAACTTTTCAGATGCAGATGGGTCTATAGGACCAAGAGTGCAACATATGGACAGATTAGTAGATACAAAGCCAGGCTTGTCGCCAAAGGCTTTCAGCAGGTTCATGGTATTGACTATGATGAGACCTTCATTCCAGTAGTGAAGATGGATTCCATATGATTGGCACTTGCCATTGCGACATCCAAGGGATGGGAAGTCCATCAGATGGACGTGAAGACTGCATTTCTTCATGGTGATATCTCTGAGGAGATCTACATGGAGCATCCCCAGATATTTTTGCAAGACTCATCTTTGGTCTGTCAACTGAAGAAGTCCCTTTATGGCCTTAAGAAGGATCCGAGGGCATGGTATGCCAAGATGCACTTCCACCTGTTGTCACAGAACTTTGTATGTTTTAAATCAGACCCAAATTTCTACATGTTTTCAACGACTGATTCAATTCTACTTTTAGTTCTGTATGTTGATGATTTGATGATCACCGGTTGCTCGAATTCAACAATTGATGCATTCAAGAGGATTCTACATGACAGGTTTTTGATGAAGGACATGGGTCCGCTACACTTCTTCCTTGGACTTGAGATCATTCAGGATGCATCAGGCATCAAACTGTCTCAGGCCAAGTATGCATGAGATCTCCTTGAGAGATTTCACATGACAGACTGCAAGTCTGCTCCGAGTCAGGAGTCAAACTTGAGGATGGCAGGGAAAATCCACTGGTTGAAAACACACTATACAAAAAGCTAGTGGGGAGCTTGTTGTATCTCACACACTCCAGACCAAACCTCTCCTATGCAGTTGGCATTGTTTCCAAGTTCAAGCAGAAGTCACATGAGCTACATTGGAAGGCTGCAAAGCGTATCCTTCGATACATATAGGGAACCATCACCTTTGGGATTAATTATGCAACAGACTCTACATTATATCTCATCAGGTTTACTGATTCTGACTAGGCTGGTGATAGCATTGATCACAAGTCCACATCTGGTTACTCACTCACTCTTGGTTCCGGGCCTATCTGTTGGTCGAGCACGAAGCAAGCTGCCATTGATCTATCTTCATCCGAGGCAGAGTGCAGAGGGGTAGTTAACATAAATATTCATGCTATGTGACTACACAATTTTCTCACTAAGTTGGGCATTCAGTTTCATTGACCGATCGTCATCTGGTGTGACACATAGAGCACTCTGAAGTTCTGTAGAGATCCAGTTCAGAGGCAACAAATGAAGCACATCAAGATCCACATGCACTACATCCGGGACTTAGTACATGAGGGTATCATTGACTTACATTTTTGTCCTTCAGTAGAAAAGACCACATAAATATTCACCAATACCTTCACTGAGAAGAAGTTCCATTCTCTATAAAGTTGTCTTGGAGTGAAGGACACAGTTTCCTAGCAACTATAGTTCTTATTTTTGCATACATTGTACCTTAA
>JASDQU010223363.1:0-10252 GCA_032191745.1 Picea mariana | reverse complement strand
AAGGGTACAGGTCGGCCCTACCTCAATGTGATTAATAATAAATGTAAAAGATAATTAATCTGGATAATATTAATAATAATTATTATTATTATTATATGACTTAGAGAGGTTGGCCCTGTTGAGCCAATAGACACTTCAGTTAATAGGACAAGTATAATATAAGTAAAGGGAAATTCTCCACTGTGGAATCATATCTTTCTTGTGAGTTTGGAAATTTCAGCAAGTACATTTCTTTGGGAAAAGGTCTGCACCTCTCTTGGGTGATAGAGTTCTAGGGTTTGACCACCCTCTTCTGTGCCAGGTCTTTCTTGGCGGTGAAGGTCTTTCTTTTGAAGAATATAGAAAAGGATTTGGTTGGGTTTTCTTCCCTTGTTGAGAAGGGTTTCCCAGGATACATTTTTTGTTCTTGGACATGATGCTTCTTCTTGTGATCTTGGTTGTTGCAACATTTATGGTTATGTTTAAATGATAAAATGGAATGAAATTCATGCTTAACCTAATTCTTATGAAAAATCAACATGGTATCAGAGCATAGGTCTTGAAGAACCCATTGCACAAGCTACAATATTTTACCAGACATCCCTCCTCTTTTGCAGAATCGTACGGCTCTCCTAGGGTTTCCAGAAAAACCATATGACCCTCTTCTTTTGGGTGTTTCAGCCCCTTAAAACTTGAACGTTGAGACATTCTTTGGCCTAGGAGAGTACGGCCTTATCCATTGTAGCTCTAGAGACTCTTCAAATGAAATTTCGAGCATTTTAAAATTTTGGCCCTAGAGTTTCTAGGGTTTCACTAATCTCTGCAGAAATTTTAGAATTAGTGTTTCTGCAACTCATTGAAGGATCTCTTCAGATCACCGATGTTCTTCAATATTTCAAAGGATTATTCTTGGGAGTCATAAGTCCAACTAAACCTAAAATTGATAGCCTATCCTAGCTGTTAGGTTTACTAGTAAAGATGACAAGGGTTGTGAAGAGTCTAAAATTATGATGAACAAAAACTATGATGAAAGATAAGCTTGATGGATCAAGAAACCTTCAATTTCTTGGAAGACAATACTTTCGAGGAAGAATCATTGTGGGTAATACAAAATGGTTTACTAGAGACAACTATCAATGAATGGAAGGAAGAAGACGTCAGGACAAGGAAGCCTATCACCTACTCAAGCCCTTACGTTGAAGGGCCAACTTCAAAATAACAAAGATGAAAAAAGGTGACTTTGTGAGTATATTATTCATAAATATCTCAGAGGATAGCCAAGAGACATTGGAGAAATCATATCAACATCCTCAGGTATGCACTTGTATATATTATTTGTATCATTTTCATGAGGGAAATTGCAGGAGGAAGGAACCTTTGTTGAAGTCATGGATCTAGAGGGATCTCAATGCATTCAGAGGAACAACACACTCAAAGTGAAGACTCTAGGTTTTATTGTTATAATTGTCATTCCTCTAACCTATATTTCTAAAAAAATTATATATTACAAGTAGGTGTTGTAGCTGTGAGAACACTCCTCAAATTCTTTTGATTCTAGAGATGTACACATTATTCTCCTTTAGGAGATATTCTTTTATTGTTTTTGTTTTCTTGTTCCAGATAGGCTAAAAATAAAGGAAGATGTATATCCCTTAGAGGGAGTCAAAACTATTTGAGAAAAGAATAAAACCATCATTGAGGCAATCAATGCAAGAAATTCACAATCAGAATCCTTCTATGATTCTATGGGAAGAAGCATGCATGACACAGTATATGTTCAGAACAAGAGTCTTCACCAGACTTTGAAAACCATAACTCCCAAAGAAGTCTTCACTGGAATAAAGCCTGAGATTGAACTCTTCAAGTTATTTGGGTGCCTAATGTATTTTCATGTACCCAAAGAGAAGAATTCCAAGATGGATCCTTCAGAAAGAAAGGATACAGTGAATCTTCAAAGACATTCCAGATCGACATCCCTAGTCAGAGACAGATTGAGACAAGCATAGACATTTCCCTTGAAAAAGAGACAATATTTCAAAGATCCAGAAAATATCAGATGGATATTGACAGTAACGCAATACCTTCTCTCTCTTCAGCAGTTCAGAGGGAGACATACATTATTTCAGTCGATCCAGTTGTTCTGGTTGATATGTTTAGAGATATTGCAGTAGGGAATAAAAGGCCTACCTAGACTCATTCTGCAAGAGGCAGAGAAACATACAAGCCTCTCAAGGCACATCCCGAGAAATCAAAAGATATTTTATAGCTATCCTTTAGTCATGAGCCACTTCATTGATGATGATCTTCTTGGTATTAGAGGAGCAACAAGAGAATGGGTATGAAAAGATTCCATAACAGAAGAGTACCAGTATATCTTAAAGAATGATGTATAAGACATTATTCAAGGAACAAAAGGGAAGTCAGTGGTAATTTCCAAGTGGATCTATAAGATCAAACATGCAACTGATGGAAATGATGAGAAATACAAAGCAATATCTATAGTCAAAGGATTATCACAAACAGAAGGAGTTATCTATGATGAGACACTTGATCCAGTAAGCTCAATACACTTCCATCCATATTTCCATCCATGAGTTGGAAACTATATCAGATTGATGGTTTCTTGATGAGTTTGGGTTTCAACAAGAGTATTGCTAATCCAAACCTATATTATTACAGTGTTGGTGACAAGAGCTTGATTTTGATGACTTATTCAGAAATCCTTGTTGTTGAAAACAAGAAAGAATTTTCTCATTTTTTATAAAGGATCTAAGTACGATGCACTACTTCTTGGGACAATAAGTATGACAGAGGACCGATGAGATTTTCCTGAATCAAGGAACATATATAGTGGGAATATTAATAAAGTTTAGTATGACATAATGCAAATCCACGGTGATGGATTTAAAGAAGAATATTGATGATGATTCAGACGACAATGATCCACAGTTGATTGGATCACTGATGTATCTGGTTAACACCAGAATTGATTCATGTCATGCACTGAATGTGCTTAGTCATTTCATGAGTCAACCGAGACAGACAACAACAAAACATGTATTGAGAAATATTCAAGGAACAGTTGGACATGACCTGAGATATGCCTCTAGTGTGAACTTGAAGTTGCAAGATATGCCAATTCAGATTGAGCAGAAAGTACATTAGACCAAAAGAGAACATCCAATTGATTTTATAGAGTAAAGTTTTCCATGGCTTCTTGATGCAGCAAGAAACAAAACACTATGGCCTTGAGAACCACAGAGGCAGAGTATATAGCATCAAGCATGTGAATCAATGTGGCTTCACAATTTTTTGACAGATTTACTTGACCATGATATGGATCCTATGATGATAACCAAGATCCTTTTGTAAATATCCTTAAGAACCCAGTGTTTCCTAATGGATTGAAACACGATGAGATGAAATATCTTTATATCAGAGATATGATGCAGAGGAAAATTGTACACTTGCATTACCTTCCTACACCTGAGTAGATTGCAGACATTTACACCAAACAAATTTGGTGAAGAACGCCTTCCTAGTTGAGAGGGAGTATTTATGACTCCAACCAAAAAATAAATTCAGAGTAATTTCACATGAGACTTGGCATGAAGAAGAATGCCTCCCTAGCTGAGAGGGAGTGTTGATGAATGCAACTATGTGAGACATTCTCCAGCTTACAAACCTGTGAGGTGTGGATCATTGTAGCTATGCGAAGCCTTTCTCTCAACTTACAAACCTGAGACAAACATGGGAATGTAGAGATGACCTCCTCCATTCAAAGAGTTGAGAAGAAATCTAGATGATTATCTAGTGGGAAAGGTGATCCGTTGAGTTAGATGTTCCTGTGGCTAAGCATAAAGTGAATGTGTCAAATACAAAAGTGTTGGGTGCATCGTCATGTGAACAGAAATGAAGATGATGTATTAGCCTCCTCTGAGCAACATATTTGATGAGAAGACTCTAGATGAT
The DNA here is from genome assembly GCA_032191745.1 of Picea mariana. Lineage (NCBI taxonomy): Eukaryota > Viridiplantae > Streptophyta > Pinopsida > Pinales > Pinaceae > Picea > Picea mariana. The sequence continues at coordinate 6,301 of JASDQU010223363.1, read as the reverse complement.
TCTCCTGTGTGAGGCAGTGGGAAACAAGATCTGTAGAGTGAACGTGCATGTGGACAAGCACAGGTGAACGTGTGAAGATCTGGTTCTTCTATGTAATGTAGTGAATGAGAGCTATGAAATCCCTATGGATGTGCCCCTAGTGGATGAGCACTAGTGGGTGTATCAGATTCTTTTCTATATATTGTTCAAGAGTCAGACCTGCCTGTAACCCTAAATGTAATGTAAAGGGTACAGGTCGGCCCTACCTCAATGTGATTAATAATAAATGTAAAATATAATTAATCTGGATAATAATAATAATAATAATAATAATAATAATATGACTTATAGAGGTCGGCCATGTTGAGCCAATAGACACTTCAGTTGATAGGACAAGTCTAATATAAGTAAAGGGAAATTCTCCATTGTGGAATTATATCTTTCTTGTGAGTTTGGAAATTTCAGCAAGTACACTTATCTGGGAAAAGATGTGCACCTCTCTTGGGCGCTAGAGTTGTAGGGATTGAGAACCCTCTTGTATGCTAGGTATTTCTTGGTGGTGAAGGTATTTCTCTTGAAGAATATAGCAAAGGATTTGGCTGGGTTTTCTTCCCTTGTTGAGAAGGGCTTACCAAGATACATTTTGTGTTCTTGTGCATGGTGCTTCTTCTTGTGATATTGGATGTTGTAGCATTTATGATTATGGTTAAATGATAAAATGGAATGAAATTCATGTTTAACATAATGCTTATGAAAAATCAACATGGTATCGGAGCATAGGTCTTGAAGAAACCATTGCACAAGATACAATCTTTTACCAATCATCCCTCCTCTTTTGCAGAACCATATGGCCCTCCTAGGGTTTCCAGAAAATCCGTACGACCCTCTTCTTTTAGATTTTTCATCCCCTTAAAACTTTAACATTGAGTCATTCTTTAGCCTAGGAGAGTACAACCTTCTCCAACATACCTCCAGAGACTCTCCAAATGAAATTCCAAGCATTTTGAAATTTTGGCCCTAGGGTTTCTAGGGTTTCACTAATCTCTACAAAAATTTCAGAATTAGGGTTTTTGAAACTCATTGAAGGATATATTCAAATCGCCATTGTTCTTATATCTTTCAAAGGCTTTTTTTTTTTCCTTGTAACAGGTCGCAGGAAACTCGGACACACTTCCCCAGAATATCTGGATGGTACGCGCAGTAGACCGCCAACTCTGATTATGGAGCCTAACCCCAAGGGGATCAAGTGAGTCGAACTTGTGACCTCCCCGTTGGAGAGGACCCACGTCTAGCTCATGAAAACTTGAGCTAACCCATGGGGTTAAAAGGTAATTATTTTTCAAAGCCTTATTTTTGGGAGTCATAAGTCCAACTAAAACTAAAATTGCTTGCCTAGCCTACCCATTAGGTTTACTAGCCAATATGACAAGGGTTGTGACGAATATAAAATTATGATGAACAAAAACTATGATGAATGATAAGCTTGATGGATCAAGAAAACTTCAAGTTCTTGGAAGACAATACTTTGGAGGAAGACTCATTATGGGTAATACAAAAGGGTTTACCAGAGACAACTATCAATGAATGGAAGGAAGATGGCGTCAGGACAAGGAATCCAATCACCTACTCAAGCCCTTACATTGAAGGGCCAGCTTCAAAATAACAAAGATGAAAAAATGTGACTCTGTGAGTATATTCTTTATAAATATCTCAAATGATAGCTAAGAGCCATTGGAGAAATGATATCAACATCCTCAGGTATGCACTTGTATATATTATTTGTATCATTGTCATGAGGGAAATTGCAGGAGGAAGGAACATTTGTTGAATTCATGGATCTAGAGGGATCTCAGTGCATTCAGAGGAACAACACACTCAAAGTGAATACTCCATGTTTGATTGTTATAATTTTCATTCCTCTAACCTATATTTCTAAAAGTTTGATACATTATAAGTAGGTGTTGTAGCCGTGAGAACATTCCTCAAATTGTTTTGATTCTAGAGATGTACTCATTATTATCCCTTAGGAGATATTATTTTGTTGGTTTTGTTTTCTTGTTCGAAATAGGCTAACAAGAAAGGAATATGGATGTCCCTCAGAGGGATTCACTTGACTCAAAGGGAGTCAAAATTGTTTGGGAAAAGAATAAAAGCATCATTGAGGCAATCAATGCAATAAATGCACAATCATAATCCTTCTATGATTCTATGGGACGAAGCATGCATGACACAGTATATGTTCAGAACAAGAGTCTTCACCAGACTTTGAAAAACATAACTCCCGAAGAAGTCTTCACCAAAATTAAGCCTGATATTGAACTCTTCAAGTTATTTGGGTGCCCAATGTATTTTCATGTACCCAAAGAGAAGAATTCCAAGCTGGATCCTTTAGAAAGAAAGGATACAATGAATCTTCAAATACATTCCAAATCAAGATCCTTGGTCAGAGACAGATTGAGACAAGCAGAGACGCTTCCCTTGAAGAAGAGATAGTCTTTAAAAGATCCAAAAAATCTTAGATGGAGATTGACAGTAAGACAATACCTTTTCTCTCTTCAACAGTTTAGAGGGAGACATACATTATTTCAGTTGATCCAGTTACTCTAGTTGATATGTTTAGAGATATTGCAGTAGGGCATAAAAAGCCTACCTAGAATCCCTCTACAAGAGGTAGAGAAACATGCAAGCCTCTCAAGGAACATCTCGAGAAAGCAAAAGTGATTTTCAAGTTATCCTTCAGTCACGAGCCACTTCATTGATGATGAGATTCTTGGTCTTATAGAAGAAACATGAGAACAGGTATGGAAAGATGCCATAACATAAGAGTACCAGTATATCTTAAAGAATGATGTATAAGACATTATTCAGGGACCAGAAGGGAAGTTAGTGGTAAGTTCCAAGTGGATCTATAAGATCAAACATGCAGCTAATGGATATGTCGAGAAATAAAAAGAAATATCTATAGTCAAAGGATTCTCAAAAACAGAGGGAGTTGTCTATGATGATACACTTGATCCAATAAGCCCGATACACTTCTATCCATACTACCATCCATGAGTTGGAAACTATATCATATGGAAGGATTCTTGATGAGTTTGGGTTTCAACAAGAGTATTTTTTATCCAAACCTATATTATTACAGTGTTGGTGACAAGAGCTTGATTTTGATGACTTATTCAGAAAGCCTTGTTGTTGAAAACAAGCAAGCATTGACTTCTAATTTTTTATAAAGGATCTGAGTATGATGCACTACTTCTTGGTACAATAAGTATGACAGAGGACCGATGAGATTTTCCCGAATCAAGGAAAATATACAGTGGGGATATTAAAGAAGTATAGTATGATAGAATGCAAATCCACCGTAATGGATTTAAAGAAGAAGATTGAGGATGATTCAGACGAGACTGATACAAATTTGATTGGATCACTGATGTATCTAGTTAACTCTAGACTTGATTCATGTCATGTAGTGAATGTGCTTAGTCATTTCACAAGTCAACCGAGACAAACAACAACAAAACATGTATTGAGAAATATTTGAGGCACAGTTGGATATGACCTGATATATGCCTCCAGTGTGAACTTGAAGTTGTGAGATATGACAATTTAGATTTAGAAGAAAGTAGAGTAGACCAGAAGAGCACATCTAGTTTATTTTCTACCGTGAATTTTGCCTTGGCTTCCTGATGTAGCAGGAAACAAAACTCTATGGCCTTGAGAACCACAGAGGTAGAGTATATAACATCGAGCGTGTGAATAAATGTGGCTTCAAAAGCTTCTTACAGATTTACTTGACCATGATATGGATCCTATGATCATAACCAAGAGTCGTGTGTAAAGATCCTTAAGNCAGAGATATGATGTAGAGAAAAATTGTACACTTGTATTACCTTCCTACACATGATCAGATTACATACATTTACACCAAAAAATTTTGGTGAAGAATGCCTTCCTAGTTGAGAGGGAGTATTGATGACTCCAGCCAAAAAAAAAATTTAGAGTACTTTTGTATGAGACTTGACATGATGAAGAATGCCTCCCTAGCTGAGAGGGAGTTTTGGTGAATGCAACAATGTGAGACATTCTCCACCTTACAAACCTGTGAGGTGTGGATCATTGCAACTATGTGAAGCCTTTCTCTCAGCTTACAAACCTGAGAAAAATACCCTAAGAAGGGTATGTGGTTCCTTCCTGAGACAGATTTGGGAACGTAGAGATGACCTCCTCCATTCAAAGAGTTGAGAAGAACTCTAGATGATTATCCCATTGGAAAGGTGATCTATTGAGTTAGACGTGCCTGTGGTTGAGCACAAGGTGAACATGTGAAATCCCAAAGTGTTTGGTGCATCGTCATGTGAACATAAATGAAGATGATGTATTAGCATCCTCTGAGAAACAAACTTGAAGAGAAGACTCTAGATGATTCTCATGTGTGAGGCAGTGGGAAAGAAGATCTGTAGAGTGGATGTGCCTGTGGACAAGCACAGGTGAACATGTGAAGATCTGGTTCTTATATGTAATGTAGTGAATGAGAGCTATGAAATCCCTATGGATGTGCCCCTAGTGGATGAGCACTAGTGGGTGTATCAATTCCTTTTCTATATATTGTTCAAGAGTCAGACCTGCCTGTAACCCTAATTTTAATGTAAAGCATACAGGTCGTCCCTACCTCAATGTGATTAATAATAAATGTAAAAGATAATTAATCTAGATAATATTAATTATTATTATTATTATTATATGACTTAGAGAAGTCATCCATGTTGAGCCAATAGACACTTCAATTGATAGGACAAGTCCAATTTAAGTAAAGGCAAATTCTCCATTGTGGAATCATATCTTTCTTGTGAGTTTGGAAATTTCAGCAAGTACACTTCTTTGGGAAAAGGTGTGCACCTCTCTTGGGTGCTAGAGTTATAGGGTTTGAGAACCCTCTTGTGTGCCAGGTATTTCTTGGTGGTGAAGGTCTTTCTCTTGAAGAATATAGCAAAGGATTTGATTGGGTTTTCTTCCCTTGTTGAGAAGGGTTTCCTAGGATACATTTTGTGTTCTTGTGCATGGTGCTTCTTCTTGTGATATTGGTTGTTGCAACATTTATGGTTATGGTTAAATGATAAAATGGAATCAACTTCATGCTTAAACTAATGCTTATGAAAAATAAACACCACATACCCATTCCGACTAAGGACTCCACCAAGCCCTTATTTACATGCATTAGTGCATACAATTAAGTCTTCATGTGGATAAATAATATTTAGTATTGGAGCACTTGTTAATATATGCTTCAAGTGTTGGAAAATCCTTTCACAATATGATGTCCACTCAAACTTCACACATTTCTTCTGAAAGGAAGTTATTAGGTGTGAAATATTTGAGAAACCCTCAATCAATCTTCTGTAGTAACCTACAAGTCCCATGAATGATCTTACCTCAGAGACATTCCTTGGTGTTGGCCATCCTTCAATGTCCCTTATCTTTTCTAGGTCCAGTGAGATTCCTTCCTTTGAAATGATATGGCCAAAATAAAAAATTTGCTTTTGATAGAATGAGCACTTGCTCAGTTTGGCATACAATTGATGCTCCCTCAATACCTGTAATACCCTCCTAAAGTGTTTCACATGCTCTTCCTTATACTTAGAATATATAAGAATGTCATCCAAAAAGACATTTACAAACTTATCTAAGTATTCTCTGAAAATACCATTAATTAAACACATGAAGACAACTGGTGAATTTGATAACCTAAATGGAACCACTGTGAACTCATAATGACCATACCTTGTTCGGAAGGTAGTATTGATGATGTATTCATATTTAATTCTTACCTAATGATAGCCTGACCTAAGATCAATGTTGGAGAATATTTTTTCATCTTTCAGTTTGTTGGCGTTCGGAAGTCACTCCTGGATTGCTAGCAGGAGCAGAGCCCGAAGCCCATCAGTTTAATGTCATGATTTTTTTTTTAAGGGTGATCAGATGGAGACAAACTCAGAACAACACCGTGTCAACTCAGAAACCAGGCCAGGTATGCATGAAAGAGTGAGGTCTTGATAAACTCCAAACAGTGAGTCGTAATAAAGGGTGAGTAGGTGGAAGACTTATACAAGAGGGGTGCAAGATCTATCACAGACATCCGGTTTGCAACAGATTGAAGAAGAAATGTATCCGAACACAAAATCCTTTTATATTCAAACACATATACCAGAGAATACAAAGATGCCACGACAAATCCTTTATCGCAACAAGATTGTTAAGCCCATGTGAATCCTTCACTGTGAACCCCCCAGCAAAGATGAAACAAAGATGGAAAAGAAAGGAAACT
>JASDQU010223362.1:6705-17645 GCA_032191745.1 Picea mariana | reverse complement strand
GAGATAGATCCTTTCCTTTTGGATACCATAATCCAAATTCTTTTATACCCTTAATATATCTGGATATTCTCTTTACTGATAGAACATGCGATTCCTTTGGTGCTACTTGAAATCATGCCACCTGTTTGACTACCTGCATTACATATGGTGTAGATGTTGTCACATAAATTAAGATGCCAATCATTGACATGTACTTCCTTTGATCTATAAACTTTGAATCATCATCTTTACTTAACTTGCAACTGGTTTTCATAGGAGTACTGACTGGTTTGAAATATTCCACACCGAACCTATTTAACATGTCTCTGTTGTACTTGGTCGGAGAGATAAAAATTCCTTGGTTGATTTGAGATATATGAAGACCCAAGAAGAATGATAATTCTCCAAGTAATGACATCTCAAAATCATTTTTCATATGCTTTTCAAATTTATGGCTCATCCTATCATCATCACTACCAAAGATAATATCGTCAACATAAAATTCAATGAACAAAATACTATCTCGATTTTCCTTGATGTAGAGGTTGTTGTCTACATTTCCTTTTCTGAACCCTTGCTGTTGTAAGTATTTGTCCAGTATGGAATTCCATTCTCTCAGGGCTTGTTTGATACCATACAAGGCCTTCTTCAAACTACAAACATAATTTTCATTCTCTGACAGCTGAAATCCTTTTGGTTGCTCAATGTGGACTTCTTCCTCTAGTTCCCCATTCAGGAAGGTTGATTTCACATCCATCTGATACATGTTAATATTCTTGGAGCATGCATAAGCTAGTATCAATATGATTGCTTCCATTTTAGCAACTGGGGAAAACATCTCTTCAAAGTCGATACCTTCAAACTAAGCATATCCTTTACATACCAATATTTCTTTATTCCTGGTAACCTTTCCACCTTTATTCAATTTGTTTTTGAAGACCCACTTTGTACTAATCACATTCTTGTTCCTTGGCCTTGGAACTAGTTCTAAAGTTTCATTTTTATCTATCTTGTTAGCGTCAGAAGTCACTCCTGGATTGCTTGCAGGAGCAGAGCCCGACACCCATTAGTTTAATGTCACGATTTGTTTATAAGGGGTGATCAAATGGAGATAATAGCTCTAGGAGGTATCACTCTAACTCAGGGACTGAGTCTGGTATGTAAAGAATGAAGGAAGTCTGGAATCCCAACTTCAGCCAGCGGGTTGATTAAAAGGTGAATAGGTGGAAGACTTGATAAGAAGGTGAACAAACGGCTTTGGGCAACATGCTTGTAGCAATTTGCAGAAGAAAGACTCTGAATACAAGATCCTCTTGGTTCAGTGTCTCAAGAAACTGAAAGGAGACTTGACTAGATCCGCCAATTCCAAGTCACTCAGCGATGGGAAAATCACAAGAACTGATTAGAGACTCCGTAACTATTATAGTGATCCATTACAACATCATCCTATAACAGTTATAACTCGACTAGATCCTCCAATTCCGAGTTGCTCTAACACAGTGTAAACCAAGACATGAAAGAAACTGGCATTCATAAGGCAAGAAATCTCAGAAGTTCATATAGAACCGGAACAATGCTTCATTAAAAATTTACAACCGAGAGCTCTGCTCAACCATCGATAGATTACAAAATTACAAAGACTGAGTCTATATACTCAGGAAAATTCGCCCAACAGAGGCGTGCTTAGACACCCAAGGCTTGGTGTCTTTTCAGTCAAATCCGAATAGTCTTTCTCTGTTTGTCTCCACCTTAATTGTGCATGGCCCCTGTAGGGGGAAGGTAGCTGAGCTATTAAGTGCTTAGCTAGCATGTGTAGGCTTTTCCGTCTCTTCACATACTTCGGCATGGCTTCTTTGAGGAACTGGGTACACCGGATCCTCTCGAACGGACCGCTTGCCATACTTTCCATACCTTACGCTTAATGTATGAGGAGAGGTCTCACCTACCCCTTCTCGCCTTCATTTACTTCAGGTGAAATCCGGGAGCAAGATCGCATCAGATGACACCTGAAGATTGAACGATCCGCTCAGCGACTGGACTTGGTGCCTTTGGCCCCCTTCTCGCATAGCTCCTTTCCTTCCCAAATGGCTGCGGGCCGCGACCCTGTGTATATCCCAAGATGCTTTCGGTGCTCGTGCATAAAGAGGAGCTGATCCATGCGTCTTAGAATTGCGAAGAACGAAGTGTCGAAAGCTTGAGTTGGCACCATGCGTTTCCCCAGATCCGACGGCTCAGAACTTACCCGATACCCTGGTGGGCCCGGATCCGGGACTTCCTCGGCATCTCGTGCATTGGAGCATAATAGCGTTGCCTTTTGCACTTTGGAGCTGTGATGGGTGAAACGGTGAGACGACCCAAGAGAGCGACACACGTCCCTTAAATCTGATGGTCCTAAATTCACCCGACGCTGCTGTGGGCCCAAATTTAACCTCTCGTACCTCGCGGCCTCGCAAGTTGGAGCATCGAACTTTAGCATTCTTTCCTCGCGAAGTACCGAGACGCAATGGTCAGAGAAGGTTGACCTCCTCCAGGCGCCTTTTCATAACTCGGAGCTTCGCGCAACCAAAGGGATATGGTTCTCCCTTCAAACTCACGAACCCCGAGCTCGCGAAATAACTGAAGCGCTTGCATTGATCATGATCAATGGCCCTCGTAACTTCGCGAGTGCCTCCCGAAGGATCCCAACCGTTGTCCTCCTTCAAACTTTAAGTGCTATTCTTGACGCGGCTTGACTACTCTGCAATTACCCATCAATCGCTGTTTGGCTCTGTCGCTGGACTCTTTCTGCTGAATCACGAAGTGCCCGCTCACTTGATTTTAAGTCCAAAAGGATTTCCTTTATGCACTGCTCTTGGATACTCTTCGAGCAACCTGCAAACCTGTGTGTCTTGATATCGAAGACAAGAAATGTTGCTAACATTAGGCTCCATGGGGGATAGAGTCATCCCTGTGATGCTCTAAGAACTCATTTTGCAGTTCCAGTGCCTTGCTATTGGGCTATGGAGTCATTTACTAAGTTGAAACAAATAAAAGTAAAAGCAAAGAACATAAAGGAAAATATTTACAAAACATAGGAACCACTGAAGGCTCAGGCAAAACATTTTTTAAGAAAATACCCATTTACTGGGCTGCTGAAAACTTCTTCGCCTTCCAAATCTTGTAGCCGATATGTGTTATTTGAGAAGATTTCAGAGATTCTGAAAGGCCTGATCCACAGGGCTTCAAATTTGCCGTGTTTTCCCTTATCTTGCTTAGGAGCATCCCATTTCAGCACCAGGTCTCCTATCTGGAACTCCTCCTTGTTGGCTTTCTTGTCGAAAACCTGCTTGATCCTTTGCTGATGGTCCTGAACCCTGATCATCACCTGCTCTCTGACCTGCTAGACTTCTATGAGTTGATGAATCCTTCTGACCATGTCATTAGGCTCTTCTTGATAATCCTGAAAGAATTTTGCCACAGGAATGGCCAGTTGAGAAGGGAGGACAGCCTATGCTCCGTATACTAACTGGAAAGGGGAGGTGCTTGTAGATCTTTTTGTGGTCACCCGATCAGCCCATAGAGAGAATTTCCGTTTTGAGTTCCAAGCCTTTTTGTTATCCTCCAACAGTCTTTTGATGATCCTTATCAGGCTTTTGTTGGAGGACTCTGCTAGACCATTACCCTGTGGATAATATGGGGTGGAGTGAATCAGTTTGATCCCGAACTGTTCACAGAACTTGGCTAGTGGCTCAGACCCGAAAGTGGCTGCATTATCGATGACAATCTTATTTGGGCAGTCGAACCTTGTGATGAGATCCTCCAAGAACCCAATGATTACCTTGTGGGAAGCGCTCCTGGTGGGAACAACCTCTATCCACTTGGTGAAATAATCCGTCGCAGTGAGGATCCATCTGTGTTGGCCACTTGAGGGAGGATGAATCTCTCCGATGAAGTCCAATCCCCACTGCTGAAAGGGTGCCAAAACCACTACAGGCTTCAACGACAGGGATTTAAGCTGCTGCTTACCCGAGAACTTCTAGCATTTGATGCAAGCTCTGATTCTTCTGTAGACATTAGGGAATAGAGTGGGCTAGTAATATCCAGCTCGAAGGATCTTATGAGCTGTGGTTTTCCAGGAATGATGACCCCCACAAAGGCCGTTGTGGAAATCAAACGTAACTTTCTGGGCTTCTTGTGGGTCCATGCACCTTAAAAGTACCCCTAAAGGGTCCTTCCAATACAAAGTTTGGTTAATGAGACAATATCTGACTGCCTTGAGCTTTAGAGCTCTTGCCTTGCTCTTTTCCATTCCATCAGGAGGCCTAAATTTTTGCAGAAAATACAAGATGTCTTTGTACCAGGGGCATGCTTCTAGTGATAAGGCATTCTCGAAATACTCGTTGGATGACTCTGCTTGTTCGTTGATGAAATTAATTCCCAAGGCCTCACAATTGGATTCAGCTAGCAGCTTGGCTAAACCCTACCCTTTTATCAACTTGGTGGTCTTGATTTCCAGATCAAACTCTAGGATCTTGGCGATCCACTTACCCCTTCTTCCATCTATATCAGGCTGCATGAGAATGTCCTTCACAGAGGCTGAAGGAACGTATGCAGTGACTTTTAAGTGCAGGATGTAGACTCTGAAAGCTTTGAGAGCTTTCACTAGGGCATAGGCCTGCTTCTCCATGATCTCATACCGGAGTTCTGCATCTCTCAATGCCTTACTATAGAAGGCGATAGGTTGCTCTCTCCCTTGATCATTTTTCTGCAACAAGACCGCTGCCACTGTATCGCAGGAAGCAAAAGAAAAAATCAGGAATTCTTTAGAATAATCAGGACTGATTAGCACAGGTGCCTCAGTTAACGCTTTCTTTATTTGGATAAAAGATTCCCTGGGTTCAGTAGTCCATTTCACTTCATTTCCCTTCCTGAGCATGGCTGTGATGTGTTTCACCAACTCAGCAAAATTTGAGACGAATCTCCTCAGGAAATTAATCTTCCCCAAAAATGCCTGAACCTCTTTTTTAGATCTGGGAAGTGACAGGGTCTGAAGTGCTTCTACCCTGCTAGGGTCAATTCTTACTCCCTCTGTTGACACTATACGGCCTAATAGCTTCCCTTCCTTCATGGCGAACAAATATTTCTTGGGGTTTAAAGATAGGCCAAACCTTCAACATTTCAGGAAAACCCTCTTCAAGTGGCAGCAGTGTTCCTTATCCGTCCTGGAGAAGACTGTGATGTCATCTAGATATATTACCGCAAACTGGTCCTTCTCTCTGATGAAGGCTATGTCCATGGCCCGCTGAAACGTTGCCCCTGCATTCATCAAGCCGAAAGGCATTTTGGCATACATGAATGTGCCCCGAGGAGTGGTGAAGGCTGTCTTCTCTCTGTCCTCAGGCATGACTGATATCTGATTGTAGCCAGAGAAACCATCAATCATGGATATCCTAGATGCACCAGTGACATTCTGCAATATGTGCTCCATGTTGGGCAGGGGATAATTGTCTTTCCTTGAGCTTTTGTTCAGGTTCCTGAAATCAACACAGAGTCTGATTTCCCCACTCTTCTTTCTCACTGGAACTAGATTGGCCACCCAATCGGAATATCTCAAAGGGACAATGATTCGGGCATCCAGCAGCTTCTTCACCTCTTTCTCCATGACAGGTAGCAACATAGGATTTATCTATCTCAGCTTCTGCTTGAATGGCTTAGCCTCTTCTTTCAGTGGAATCTTGTGTTCGATGACTGATGTGTCAAATATCTTAAGGTCTTCGTAGGTCCATGCAAACACATCAGCAAAATCCCTCAACAACTTAATATATTCACCCCTCTGTTCCTTGGTCAAACTCTTCGACATCTTGAAAAACTTAGGCTCCTCCTGTGTGCCGATATTGCACTCAGCTGTGTCAGCATCATCATCTGAAATCCTCCCCTTTACTGCCACATCATTCCCATCAAACAATCTCTCTAATGGGACCAGTCCTCTCGCAATGTGATTGTTCGGCAACTGAATAAATTCATGTTTTTCTATTTTACTTAGCAACTCACCCCCTTCCAAACTTTCTTCAGAGATAGAATCTTGATTGATATGCATCTCTGAAAACTCCTCGATAGTTTCCAAGAATCTCTTGATCTCAAGATCGTCCTCAAACACCTTCCAATGCTTAACATTGTTAGGTATGGAGGGCCTGTATTTTACTTCTACATCATACCTCAGTTTGGGCGGCAAGGGTACTTTGAAAAGTCTCGCAGACATAGCCAAGGAATCTGCCACTGTGTTTTCTTCTCTTGAGATGAAACAAATGTTAAATGCTGAGAAGAAACTGTCAATTAGATCCCATACCTCATTTCTGTAACTCCTGAGTTGAGGGTGTTTGGCCTGATAAGCATTTCTGATTTGTTAGACTACCAACTCTGCATCATCGAACACTGCTACTTCCTGAATTTCCATTTCCCTCGCAACTCTTAATCCCAAAACAAGAGCCTCATACTCTGCCACATTGTTGGTAGCTTCAAATTCTAATTTGTATGACAGAGATATGGTTTCTTGAGCAGGTGACACAAAAACCACCCCGGCCCCAGCACCTTCCTTGGAAGAGGCTCCATCAAAGAACAGTTTCCATACGGGGGTGATGGAGAAAGGAAATTTAGGGGAATCGGTGGGCCTCTTTCTGAGTTTGAGAGGAGGCTCAGGGGCATGGGTGAGTTGTAGTAAATTGGAGCCCAAATCAGTGTCCAAGGCAAAGATGGGATGGTTGGTAGGGTTGGCTTCATCACTGATTATATAGGCCAATTGGGCTTCCCTGTATAGTCTTCTATGCTCTCCTCCAAACAATGGAATGGTAGCATACGTGAGGTCCATCTGCAAGGTTCCCCCTAGTCTTTTTATCCAAGATCTTGACAATATCATACCGAACTTGGGGGGGACATCAGCTACTACGATATCCATGACCATACTTTTCATGGGTAGTTGAAACAGGGTCACAACCAGGTCTTTAATAACTCCAAGACACTGAACTCTCCTGGAGTCAAAGGAGTAGAGGTCATGGTAGGCTCGGGTGACTTCTAGCCCTAACTCTTCCATGACAGTTTTGGGCATGAGGTTGTGAGAAGCCCCTGAATCCATCAAGCAGCTGTGCAGCACCTTATCATGTATGTTCAGGGATGTGTAGAAGGGAGGGGATGAATCATCTCTATCTTCTACCATAGGTCCTAGGACAACTGCTGGCTTTTCGTCTTGGAGATTTATGGAGTCTGTGGGAAGGCATGAGGCTTTAGACTGTAAAATATCAGAGAAGTGTTTTTTAAATTCTCCATGTTTAATTAGCTCAGTGAGGGGCACTGGGATTCTGATCTTTTGAATCTCATGCTCAAAATTAAAAGAAGATGTAGGCTTTGGAATTTCCTTTGTTTCAGAAACATGATTGTGGACAGTGGGAGAGAGGGGTTGGGTTTTCTTACCTCTGTAACCATTTGCCACTTCATTAGCATGTCTCTCTACTCTAATGGACTACTCAGGAATATCAGGCGCTGCCGTCCTTTTGTCGAACCTCAGGTTATACCTGCCTCGGCCGCCACTAGCCTTGTCTCCCTTCCTTAGTTCATTCAGCTGACCGTCCATGAGAGACTCTTCATATGCTGATTGAGTGAGATGAGGAAAAGGAGGAGTGTCTCCAATACAGTGGATTTCAGGATCAATCTCATTAGATTCCCCTTCTCCCCCCTCGGTTACAAAATTGTTTTGAAAAGGGGCCTGAATCTTCTGGTCTTTTCTGTCTCTTCCCTTCTCTCTCTGCATATTAAGGGGAGTAAAATTATTTGGCCTTCTGAATCCTCCTTTATTTTCGGTGATCTAAGGGCCCTTATATGCTTGCCTCCCTTCCACCCTCATTCTCTCCATCTCTATGGACAGAGACTTCACCATATTAGTCAGTTCGTCCACTTGAGGGTGAGGCGCCAATGGTCTAGAAGTTGAGGCTTCTGACCTTCCTTTTCTTCTTTCTGTGTCGGCCTTGTTCCTCAGTTTGTCAACTGCTAATACATTGGATTCCACTTCTATGGCTGCATCTTGCATTTAGGCTAAGGAGGTGGCTCTTCTTTCTCTTAGCAAAAGGCAAAAATCAGGGTCAAATGCACCAGCATAGGAAATTTGGGCAGAGGCTTCTGAGGGCTATATCTCAGCAGGAATCTTATTATACATCTTATTGAATCTTTTGGAGAAATCTGAGACAGACTCTCCATCCATCTTCTTCAGAGACCCGAACTCTGTCATGTAATACATGAAGTCCTTCCTATCTTCCCACTGCCTCAAGAAAGCACTATCTAGAGCTTCAATCCCAGCAATAGATCCGGGAGCTAATCCTCTAAACCACTTCCTCACTTCACCATATAGGCTCTGGACGAAGACTCTCATCCAGACATCTTCATTTTCAATGTTGAGGTTGTCTGCATAACTGTAGAAAGCAGCCAGGTGCTCTTCAGTAGTTATGTCTCCTTCCCTAGTGAACTTGGGCATGTATTTCAAGTAGTCCCCAGCAGGGAGAGGATTCATAGGATGGGGTAGGATTAAGGGAGCGTATCTGGCAGTGACTATGGCGTCCATTCTATTTAGAGGGGGATTAGCACCAGCCATAGGGATATTAGGTGGAGGAGAACTAGGAGGAGAAGGAGTTTACGAAGGGGATACTGGGAATGAGTTTCGGGGTGGAGTGGGAAACAAAAGGGGATTTAAGGAGAAGGCTAACGAGATCGAGTCAGCAGGTGCTTCTCTTTGCACAGGAGTAGTAAATATAGGAGCGGGAAGATCTTCAGTGGTCCCGGCCCAATGCCAAGGTACAGTTTCAGAGGAGAGGGGAGTGACAAGGTCTCGTCCCTCTGGTACTAGACCAGGAGGGAAAAATTCAGCAGGAACACTCCCGAAGTTTAGGAAATGGGAAACCTCAGAAGGAGGCCAGTCAAGAATCTGAGGAGGAGAAAATGGAGTTCTTATGAAAGGAGATGGCGGCTTACCTGGTTCAGAGATGGAAAATTCTTCTTCGGGGGCCTTTCCTTTCCTGAGCACCGCTTTTGGATCAAATCCAGGTGTAGCCAGAGGCAGCTGTGGGTGAGACTGTGTGTCTTCCTCTAGAAGCCACAGTTAAAACAACGGGTTCGCTCCAATGGAGTCATCACAATGGAGTCGCTAGGTGCACAATAGCAATATCAATAGTTTCGATATTTGATGCACCTTCAGAATCAGCCAATCATTGTCGTTCACTCCCAAGGAAAATATTCAACTTCGTCCCCGGCAACGGCGCCAGAAATGTTAGCGTCGGAAGTCACTCCTGGATTGCTTGCAGAAGCAGAGCCCAACACCCATCAATTTAATGTCATGATTTGTTTATAAGGGGTGATCAAATGGAGATAATAGCTTTAGGAGGTATCACTCTAACTCAGGGACTGAGTCTAGTACGTAAAGAACGAAGGAGGTCTGGAATCCCAACTTCAGCCAGCGGGTTGATTAAAAGGTGAATAGGTGGAAGACTTGATAAGAAGGTGAACAAACGACTCTGGGAAATAGGCTTGCAGCAATTTGTAGAAGAAATATTCTGAATACAAGATCCTCTTGGTTCAGTGTCTCAAGAAACTGAAAGGAGACTTGACTGGATCCGCCAATTCCAAGTCACTCAGCGATGGGAAAATCACAAGAACTGATTACAGACTCTGTAACTATTACAGTGATCCATTACAACATCATCCTATAACAGTTACAACTCGACTGGATCCTCCAATTCCGAGTTGCTCTAACACAGTGTAAACCAAGACATGAAAGAAACTAGCATTCATAAGGCAAGAAATCTCAGAAGTTCATACAGAACCAAAACAATGCTTCATTAAAACTTTACAACCGAGAGCTCTGCTCAACCATTGATAGATTACAAAATTACAAAGACTGAGTCTATATACTCAGGAAAATTTTCCCAATAGAGGCGTGCTTAGACACCCAAGGCTTGGTGTCTTTTCAGTCAAATCCGAACAGTCTTTCTCTGTTTGTCTCCACCTTAATTGTGCATGGCCCCTGCAGGGGGAGGGTAGCTGAGCTATTAAGTGCTGAGCTAGCATGTGCATGATTTTCTGTCTCTTCGGAGACTTCGGCATGGCTTCTTTGAGGAACTGGGTACACCGGATCCTCTCTAACGGACCGCTTGCCAGAATTTCCATACCTTACGCTTAATGTATGAGGAGAGGTCTCACCTACCCCTTCTCGCCTTCATTTACTTCAGGTGAAATCCGGGAGCAAGATCGCATCAGATGACACCTGAAGATTGAACGATCCGCTCAGTGACTGGACTCGGCGCCTTTGGCCCCCTTCTCGCATAGCTCCTTTTCTTCCCAAATGGCTGCAGGCCGCGACCCTGTGTATATCCCAAGATGCTTTCGGTGCTTGCGCATAAAGAGGAGCTGATCCATGCGTCTTAGAATCATGAAGAGTGAAGTGTCAAAAGCTTGAGTTGGCGCCACGCGTTTCCCTAGATCCGACGGCTCAGAACTTACCCAATACCCTAGTGGGACTGGATCCGGGACTTCCTTGGCATCTTGTGCATCAGAGCATAATAGCGTCGCCTTTTGCAATTTGGATCTGCGACGGGAGAAATGCCGAGATGACCCAAGAGAGTGACACGCGTCCCTTAAATCTGACGGTCTTAAATTCACCCGAGGCTGCTGTGAGCCCAACTTTAACTGCTCGTACCTTGCGGCCTCGCAAGTTGGAGCATCACACTTTATCATTCTTTCCTCGTGAAGTATTGAGATGTGATGGTCAGAGAAGGTTGACCTCCTCTGGGTGCCTTTTTGTAACTCAGAGCTTCGCGCAACCAAAGGGATATGGTTCACCCTTCAAACTCACAAACCCTGAGCTCGCGAAATAACTGAAGCGCTTGCATTGACCGTGATCAACGACCCTCGTAACTTCGCGAGTACCTCCCAAAG
Organism: Picea mariana; assembly: GCA_032191745.1. NCBI lineage: Eukaryota > Viridiplantae > Streptophyta > Pinopsida > Pinales > Pinaceae > Picea > Picea mariana. Next base: position 6,716 of record JASDQU010223362.1, on the reverse strand, counting down.
GATCCCAACCA
>JASDQU010223360.1:0-17628 GCA_032191745.1 Picea mariana | reverse complement strand
TATTATTAACCATATTAATTATCTTTTACATTTATTATTAATCACATTACGGTGGGGTCGACCTGTACCCTTTACATAACAATTAGGGTTATAGGCAGGTCTGACTCTTGAACAACATATAGCAAAGGATCTCATACACCCACTAGTGCTCATCCACTAGGGGCACGTCCATAGGGATGTCATAGCTCTGGCTCATTGCATTGCACAGAAGAACCAGATCTATGCATGTTCACCTGTGCTCATCCACAGGCACATCCACTCTACAGATCTTCTTTCCCACTACCTCACACAGGAGAATCATCTGGAGTTTTATCGTCAACTATGTTGCTCAGAGGAGGATAACACATCACATTCATTTATGTTCACATGACGATGCACCCAGCACTTTGGGATTTCACACGTTCACCTTGTGCTCAGCCACAGGCACGTCCAACTCATCAAATCACCTTTCCCACTAGATAATCATATGGAGTTCTTCTCACTCTCTGAATGGAGGATGTCATCTCTATGTTCCTAGCTCTGTCTCAGGCAGGAACCACGTAACCTTCTTACGGGCTTTCTCTCAGGTTTGAGAGTTGAGAGAAATACTTCACATAGTTGCAATGATCCACACCTCACAGGTTTGTAAGCTGGAGAATGTATCACATAGTTGCATTCAACAGCACCATGTTCCCCTCATCCAACAAAAAATCCTTCTTATTGGTTGATCTAATGAGATGTTTTCTACTTTTAGTAGGGATAAATTCTTCATCAAAGGAATACAAAGTATTGATACTATCAATAAAATCCACAAATTTCTTCTTAGTGATAGTATTCCTTCCCTTTCCCTCATGTCCCATATTTGCCTTCAAGGATGATACCTTCCCACTAGACAAAGAACCCTCCTCTTCTTCTTTTCCTTTTGAGAAATGTTTTAGGTGAGTGTTTTGACCAAAGAAAAAATCATCTGCGTCATTTGATTACTCTAAATAGTCGACTGGTTCTAAAGCCACCAAGGGAGGGCTTTCCAAACTGGGTGTCTTCTTTTCTTTTGAGATTCATTCATTTTTAATACATCCACAAAATCCAAAGGCTTCTTCTAAATAGGGGAAAAAAAACCTACAATAGCCTATTCTACAAAACAATAGAGACACCCTCCCCTATCAACCTATTTTTTGGGCTAGGGGATACACCTTTAACTCTCGCAATATCATTAATGATATTTTCCAATATGCCTGAGGGTTCATTATAAATTTTCTTACCTTTCAATGATGTCAACTTGGGAGAAATATACAAGTCATCCTTTGCCTACTAGACTTCAATAGCATCTTCCTCCATATTCTAAATAAACACTTCCTTGTCATCGAGGAGATCCTTTTTTGGAAAGGTACATTTAAGATGACCATGCAAATGGAATATGGAACAATGAAATGAAATCTTCACATAGTTAATCTCCTTACAATATGAAAAAATTCTTATTTTTATATCGATACCATCCAAAAGACGATCACCTAAGTTCATTTCAATGCATATTTTCACCATTGATGTCATATCCAGGGACCTTGTTTTCTCATCAACATAAATCATTTTGCCTATATTGTTCCCAATTAGGGTTAAATCCCTTACAAACCATAACCCAAGTGGAAGAAAATGGATTTTTACTCATAAGGGTTGAATATTTGCTCTTTTCTTAATGGGATTGAATAAGGGAATTTTGAGTGTCGAGATGGAACTATCCTAGTACTATTTCTTAGCTAAGATATTATCCCTAACCTTCACTGACTAGAAAAAAAAATAAATCCACCCCCTTTCCAAAAGGTGAAAAATCAAAGTGTAATAAAGTTGTTTCTTTTAGAATTTCATCACCCACATGACCATTAGCTTCTCAAAGATTATCCTTCCATGAAATTTCCTAACCAAAGATATTAATTGGTAGAGTTGCACCTACTCCATGAACAAATATTGATCCATTATAGTCTCATCCCATCCTCCTTTTTCTTGACATATTTTTGCTTCCTCTTCCATCTTGCAGACAACATCACCTCTTTTTTCTGAGACCACTCTCCCTTTAATGTTTATATTGGAGAAACATATGACACACATAGAGGTGAAATTTTGTAACTCACCACCTTCCCTTGTAGCATCTATTAAAAATGATTATGTCACCTCCATAACATTCATGGATTCAAGTGGTTGAGGTGACCCCCTTGAATTCTCACCATTTATTCCTAGGACCACCACTTCCAAGATGGATCAGACCCTTATTATAACATCATTTTCAACACCCTTACTAACCACGTTAGAAGACCTTATGTGTTTATCATTTCCCAAACTAATGTATGAGAAACCAAAGACTTCACACCTTCAAAGGGTTATGGATATTTGTTTGATAGGCCCCCTTTTCATTGATAATGGCCATAGTTGAGGCCATGATTGCCCACTAGAAATTTCACTCACCTAGGCATGATAGGAAGAATAAGATAGTAAGATAACCCCCCTCTATAATATTCAATAAAGCATATAACTCTCTCATGATACCAAGATTGTGAGGGGATATGACAAAATAAAACCCTAGTACAAAAGGAGAATAGCCTGAAAACTAGCTAACCCTTCCTCTTGCCTCCCTTGTAAAACCAATAGTATGAACCTTAGCTGCCATGAATCGCCTGTCTAAACTCTAACTCTCCATATTTTGAGAGGAATGACTTCTCTTGAGATAAGATATGTTCTATCAAATATGGTTACTAAACTCTACTCCCAAAATTATTTGAATGATGTCATTTCCTACAAAAACAATGATTGATTGGTTGCAAGGTGAATATATTTCTTGGTTGGCCTTCTTGTTCTCCTCTATGGAATGTGTTATGTATGTACATGTGTGTGTTGATAAACAATACATAATAAATTAGATAATAAAAAGTCAAATACACCATATTTGACTTTTTAGAATAGTTTCTACAACTTTAAAATATCATCTCCTATTCTCATTCTAAAGGCTATGTTAATATCCACAATTTGGTTTGTTGGAACATATCTCAAGGGTGTAGTGTTGGTGGAAATCTGCAGCAAAGGTGTGAAAATTTCCAAATCTAAAGATTGTGATCTAGATACAGACAAACATAGAGCTTAAAGCATAAAACACACTTTGGAGATAGATTAACATCACATAAAACCCTACTCTACCATACGAAAGAAATAAAATAAAGAAACTACAGGTGCAAAATAAAGTAGACAAATTTTAAAGAATGTGAATAAACTCTATATCTAATGGAAGCAATATTATATTTCACTTGTGAAGAAGATTATTGAAGAAGATGACCTCCAATAACCTCCTCCTTGGGAAGGTTCTTTTCTTCTCAGGCGTGTGGTAGATCCCCTCTACTATGGATGTAAGCAGATTGGTTGATGCTAAAAATGTTATCAAAAGAAAGGAGTTCTCTTGAGGTCTAGGGAAAATTTGGTAGCATGTACTTACTTATGGATGGATGATGAAAAATGGAGAGACCTCTCAATTTTTATAAGAAAAATAATGGTTGAACCCCCTTGACATGGTTACAATAAAAAATGATTTGTTGACCACATCGAGTTTAGAAACTACTCTTAGGGTTTAGATATGTGCACTTTTAGTTATTTTACTTTTCTAGAAAATTTCAAGTGGAATAGTCAAAAACTGAGTTTTTACGGGCCCTTGCAACCTTTTGGGGGTGATTTCTACAAGGAAGCACATTTTTGGGGGGTAAAAAGTGCATTGGACTCCTTAGATGATGAAATTTGGACGTATGTTTCCTGACATCAAGTTAAGGTGGAACGAAGTGGAGTTAGTGGAATAAGTGATGCCCATATTGTTTGAGGTATATTTTGTGAACCTATGGCTTTGGTACAAATGAACCTTTTTAGGTGATAACATATGCCCCCTAATGTATGAATTTAGGAGCACATTGTATGACTGAAATACATTACAATTTTATTTTACCAAGTTGTAAGAGGATCGGGAGAGGATTGTCCTAGGAAGTAGAACCAACTACGGAAGAGGCTGAGTACCACCTTTCAACAACAGAGTCAAAATCTTGTGAGTATACAGAACCTCAGTAGGGACGAGGTAGGCATACCCATACTCATCGAGATATACAATGGTGTGCCTAGCATAGAGGTGCTAGGCAAGAGAGAAAAAATGAGGTATCAATATAGTACAATGCAATGATATAAACAGTCACATGTGCATATGCTTGGATCAAAAGGGACCAAGGCCAACATCATAACTACTATTGATCTATGTACATAGGAACTTATGGCTCCTCCTAAGGGGGAAGGTAGAAGGAAATAACCTAAAAATACTTGCTAAACTAGGAAAGGGCTTCCAAAGATATGAAATGAGACAGATAGAGGTCAATCTGAGGGCTTTGAGAACGTTGAAATTGAACCAATCAAATCCAAGGAACTACATATAAGGCTAGATCATGGATATATGTATGAATATCAATAGTGAGATGATGAGATGAAGTCAATCATGTGAGATCCTACCAAGTCTGAGAGAAATAAGGACTCCCTCAGCTTGGTCCAAGGTAACCAATCAAAAAGGTGAATGGGGAACCAAGTTATATAAAACTAACCCCTAGAATAAAGGTGTTGGTGTCGATAGGGGGAAGTCCTCGAGTTCCCAAGTACAAAAAATGGAGATAAATCTCTAGAATCGAATGTTGATGCCATAACATGTGAGGGGATACCTAAAGGGGAAATCCCTCTTGAGGAGTAATACAACTCACACATACCCATGAAACTAGTGCAATCCATTGAATCACTAAACCATCAAGTGTATGATTCTCAATCATATGATGATGATATGGAGTCAAGCACATGAGAAAAAACCAATTCAAATAGCACCAATATCTCCCTACTTGGTCTGGGACACTCACCAATGAGGAAGAAGAGTCCAAGGTACATTGTCCTTTAAATCGGGCCCCTAGAATATAGGTGTTGAAGTTGGTAGGGGAAGGCCCATTGGAGTTAAGGCAATGAGGAATCATTGAAACCAACATGAGGTAAAGAGTAAGGTGTTATCAACAAATATTGACACTATAGAGGGGTGGGAAGGAAATGAGAGATTAACTCAATACTTTCCTTGTTCGTAGCATAAATGTAAAGTTGACCTAGCAGTGACTGAAAAAATTCCACAAGGAATCGTTGATTACTAGGAAAATTGATTTTCAAAGAGATATCAGTTAACCATGGAGACAACTAGAGGTCAAAAATTGGCAATACAAGATGGGTGCAACTCATGGAGGCATGAAAAAATTGTAATAGGACACAACAAGAACTGGATAAACTATGTGGGACACAAAGGTGACTCATCACAGATGCTCTGAACAAGGGAAACAAGGAAATGATGCTAAAAACTAAACAGAGTGCATAAATTCATAAGGCCCTCCTGGTATTTCCAAAGGGTGCCAAGAGGTAAAATGGATATAAGAGGTCTCTCTAGTATTTCAAAAGGGGTGTCAAAAGGTGAGGAAAGATCTGTAGTAACAAAGTGGTGAACGGGTCCTCTTGATATTTCAAAAGGGGTATCAAGAAGATACAACAAATATAACCATTGTGTCTTACAAGTATCCAAATGGAATCCCATGGGGGGAACCAAACAAGGATACAAAGGGGTAACAAGCAGATAAATACCCCAGAAAACAACCAAATGGTAGTAATGTTGAAAGTGAAAACTACAAATGGAAGTAATCAAGGGTAGGGGAATTAATGGTAATATCATCGAGGGTTGGTGATTGGTGGTAAAAAAATGAAGAATTGTTATTGTATGGATGAAACAAAGGGCTTATTGCAAGTGATAATCCAACAAATACCCACCATAAATGTGGGAGTCCAGAGGGTAAAAGATGTCAACATGACAAGAAGAAATTCATGTAGCTTCAAATATGGGATCTAGACTAATCGAACTCCAAATCCTAAGGGGGATTAAATGGCATGGGCACCAAAATGAAACATGGATCACTAATCTATGGCATCCATGGAGGGAAGGCTTTGTTACCTAGTAGATGGAAAATGAAAAATATTGATGGGTTGATCCATCTACCCAAGTGAGGGTGTTTGTATCGACAAGTTCCAAGGAATGAAAGGAAAATGCAACAAACTAAGGGTAGTTAAACTATGTTGAATGCTAGTGAAAGTTAGGCCTAAAGGAGACCATTATCAATGAATAAAAAGGGTTATCCGTGGTGAATTCCTACACATAATTCCACAAATATGAAAGCATAAAGGTGCTCAAGTAATGGAGACAAATGTGTAGAAATTTGAATTAAAAAGGTACATGCTTAATGCTTCATGGAAAAATGGCTTTCGAGTAAAGTATCAAAGCAAGAAATTTCAAGGGGATGTACTATTGAGGGACCCAAAGTTTCCCCTCTCACTAGATTGAACATGGGGATTTGATGGTAAGTGTGTCATAACCAAGATATTTTTGAATTGCATAGAGTATAATATTTCAATCTATGGTACTAATCATCGACTATATGCAATGTGCAGATATTCCATCGATAAGGCTAGCAAGATAGACTGCCCAGTGAACAAGAGGAGAGTCTACCCAACCTAGTCCACTAGGGCCTAGGCATAGACTGGATAGTGATCAACTTTGAAATTGGCTAGAGGGGCCATCATGCCCCCAAGCATGAGATCCGTAAATGATCAGGTATGTGTAGGTGGTCATGATACCCCCTGCTATGTGTATATGTAGCATGTGAGGAGCATGCCCGAGATGACAAGCATACAAATATGCACTATGGATGAATTTTTGGAAAGGAAAAGGTGGAGTGCCAATCTATTTTATGTTACATATGAGTCAAAGGGACTCAATTGATAAGGTAAAAAGTAGGAACAATGATGTAGATTGTCCCAAGGGTAATATAGAGTGGTAAGGGACTCTAGAATTTCTTCATTGGAATGAAAAATGGTGATATGGATTGGATCATTATATTATTTTTCATCTATCTCGATGCTTTTAGAGTGGAACAAATTGGAGGAATCGACTTGCAGGGTCATTTAAGTGGTAGGTACTAGTTTGGAAAGTTGGGGTTTGGAACCTTCTAGAGCCATTTTGAGGCATTAAACAACGTTTTTGGAGGTTCTAATGTCCAAATCTTTTTTACACCCCCTTGACGGTATTCTACACTCTAAAACATTTCCAATGGTGTAGACCGTGTGTCAAACAAAGTTTGTATGAAAATGTTATGCCTCCCGAAATTTGACCTATCGTGTTGACCACCATGGTAGGAGAGGATGCCACATCACCCCCCATTACTCATGCATATGGGGCTAGCCATGTGAGTAATTTCAATAATATTCTAGAAGGTTCAAAACCCTACCACAATTGAGGGTTGAGAACGTCAAAAACCTACCCCTAGATGGATATCGAGCTATGTTAAATATCGGGCCACTAGGAGGACAAGGGATTTCATTCTTTGTTATTGTATTTTCTTCCATAGCAGAGCAGAACAATTGCGAGTGGGAAACTATAGAGCATAACAGAGGGGGTTAATGTTTTGTAGCAGCCTAATAGGCCATAGGTCTCAGTTAACTCCATAAAGAGTGACTTCTCCTTTGTACTTGCATTATTTCCTTACTACAGAAAAGAGAGCAAAGCAACCTCACCTTCTAGTTGGGTTTTCTCCTGTAAGGGTTTCCCAGAGCAAATCTTTGTGTTATCTTTTGGATGGTGTGTGATTGTATTTTATTGTTCTATAGTTTCTAAATTTTATCTGTTTTATGCATAAGCATAAAATCAGTAACTAAATATTCTAGAAATCTAAAGGAATTTAACCTTCATAGGTAGATTTTGGTTTTATTTATCGGATCTATTATGACGAAATATTCTTGTGGAATATCTGCAACAATTTATAGATCAAATGAGGATACTAGAGTTTTCAATACTAGATGAGGTGGTGGAATATGGGGAAGTGAACCTGGTATCAATGTCATGGGAATGAGAGGTATGGTTCACATGTGTGATGTCTACAGAGGTAAACTGAAGACTAGTGGATGAAGTCTCCACGGATGTTGAGATTGAAGAGATTGTTAATGCATGTAGCATCGGATGGGTATTTTCGCATAGGCTTGGTGTCTAGCATGTTGAAGTTGTCCAAAGCCTTCTATCTTGATAAGTTTACTTCAATTATAGGAATTGTTAAAGTAAAGTGTTTTATTAATAAATTGAGTTAATTTAGGAAATGCTAGATGTTAGCATTTAATATTAGTAATTAATCTCAAGTGAGGTGAGAAGTAATCTCAACCATTAATCACTTTGAAGATTAGAAATAGATTATAACTCAATCTTATAAAATCAAGGCTAGGGTGAAGGAGGAAGACACATGACACTTAACACTTGATACTTGTGTTGAGAGAGTTGACACAGAGAGGATTGGATCACGAAGGACTGTGATTCAAGGAGATCTCGAATATGTGGAGAAGGACTTCCTTTGTTCTCTCTTCCATGCTATCAATTTCAACTTTTGAAATCCACATTATATGCATATTTTAATACGACTTCTCCAAGTGTTCTTTTGCTTATCAATCAAAGTAAAGGATTGTATCATATTTCCTTCGGAAATAATAAGCCCCCACTAATGTCAAAAAGAAATCCAAATGGGATAATAAGAATGACGAAGCACGTGGAATAATAAGAATGTCCATCTCTCCCAATTTAATCCCCAAATTAATAATGTATATTGTAAATACGATGTATGGCCACGGGCCAAGCAATGTAATATGTGAACAATGTACATTGAAAAATAATAAAATAAAATGTATCATTGGTTGCAGACATACACATACAAAATCATGGGGGATAAGTTTCCACAAGAGAGGGAGGTCCAAGGGGGGAATTATTCATGTCTATTAATCCCAGGCCACCTTTCTAAAATTATGTTTTTATGTGAACCTTATATTTTCCCTTTTAAACGTTTCAAAGCACAAATCATTGAATACATGTAAGAGGGTTGGTGTTAAAATTCTCCTCACGTTAATCCGGATTTATGCAGGAACGCAACAGAATACAAAAATGACCATGAATACAAAGATGCAGCGGCAATAACACTTCATTTCATTAATATCAAAGAACTGAAATTTGTTTACAGACTGAATAGAAATAAACTAGCTAGGGCGTTGGTAGCTTATCTCTGAGAAGAGATGTGGTGGCTATAGGCCTATGAACTTTGTGTTCCAATGAGACTCGAAGGCCTATCTATTATTCAGAAACAATGGAAACTCTAAACATCCAAAAAACCTAACCCTTGGAGATGAAACGCCAAAATATGGGCCCCATCAGGGTAAATTGGTACATCAATTTCTCGGGGTCGTAACTTTGGCATACTATCTCTATTTGATGCATATGATACATCGTTAGAAAGATATATCCGAGGACTACAATTGTTGGTAGAAAATATCAAGATGATATTTTCTAATCGGACAATGCCCAAAAAATGTCATTTAGGGCCTCAAAATGGTTTCGGAAGTTCAAGACCCGAAAAACTGCAAAAAATAGTAAATTGTGCTACAATTAAGGAAACTGAAAAACTGAAAGAAACAATGGTGGGGGTCCAAGTGGAATACGTGGGTGGCCACCAATATCCACCTAGATCATTCCTCCCCCCTTAGGAAGCAATGGTCCCCATTGCATTGATTTCCGCCATGAGATGAGGAAACTTCTGTTGAACTTGGTCCCTGGTGAGCCACTTGCCCTAGTGAAGGAGTTGGCATGCTTTAACAACTCGATATAGTTGGATCCTCTACTGGCGGGTGTTCTTGATCTGTGTTTCCATAATCCGATCAGTTGTGGCTTGTTCCATGTAGTCTGGGTTTAACTATGTTGTTTTGAGTTGTTCTGCCATGTCGGATGTGTCCAATAGAGGTGGAAAGTAAGGCCAAAGGCAGTCCACATTGAACATTAGGTGCAGACCAAGGAATGGTGGGATATTGAGCTCGAAGGCATTGTCCCCTATAGACTTGGTGATGGTGTATGACCCATATCGGAGTGGGCGAATCTTGCGGTGGGGTCCAGCGAGGCGCTCCTTCTGCAAATGTAGCCACACTTTGTCACCCACCTGGAAGTTGTGTTGCACTAGATGTTGATCATGTCGTTTCTTATATTTAGCATTGGCTCTATCCAATATGTCATGAACATGTTGGAAAATGTGTTGAATGCACTCAATGAATTTGTTCTCCTTGGAAGCTTCAGAGTGGACATGAGCCGAATCAGCTTGAGTAGTTGCAAATGGTATGGCTACATCAATCGGACATAGTGGCTGGAATCCCAAGCCCACCTGAAAGGGGTTGTGGTCGCTTGAGCTGTGGAGGGATTGGTTATAGCTATGTTGTACATAGAGGAGGCTCTCATCCATGTGCATGGATTCTTTGAGTTGTACATGCAATAAATGTGTACGATCATCCTATTGACGACCTCTGTCTTGCCATCATTTTGGGGATGGAAAGTTGTGGACTTGGTGAGCTTGGTGTCCAACATTGACCAGAGGCTAGACCAAAATGTACTGAGGAACCTGTTGTCCCGATCTGAGATGATAGACTGTGGGATCTCAAAGTGCACCCACAATCGTTCAAAGAAGAGTTTAGCAGTGGTTTCTTCTGTGATATTCTTCTTCCAGGCCGCCATAATGGTCATCTTTGAGAATCTGTCGACGACCACGAAAACACAGTCGTTGTCATTCTTAGTAGAAGGAAGGCCCAACACGTAATCCATGGAAATAGATTCCCAAGGTCGACTAGGGGTAGGCAGGGGAGTATAGAGGCCTTTCTTTTTTATGGTCTGTTTGGCAATGGCGCAGGAAGTACAGGATCTTATGTACTTCCCGACATATTTTCGAAGGATTGGCCAATAGAAATACTTGTACAATACTTCCACTCTTTTCTCGACCCCGAAATGCCCAACGAACCAACTATAGTGTACTTCCCAAATCATATTGGCACGCTCGCTTGAAGGAACACAAAGGTGTCCCAGGTGACATAGTAGTGCATCCTAGAGGTGAACATTTGGAACTTGGTTACCCTCCAAGAGCTTCTTGTATGTGTGGCTGAAATCTGGATCATTCTTGTAGAGAAGCGGCCAATCAGAAGTCTCATGCCCACAAGAGTTGAGCACGGTGGTTATCGCGATGATCGGTGGTCGGTTGATGTAGTCTGCAACATTATTGGTGTTTCCATTCTTGTACTTGATGTTCAAATGAAACTATTGCAGATATGTGGACCACTTATGATGGCGATCGTTCTATAACTTCCCTTGTATCTGTATGAACTGCAGGGGTCGATGGTCTGTGTGGATGATCATTTCCTTCCCCAAAATGTAATGCTTCCACTGTCGACAAGCCTGCATAATGGAATGCATTTCTTTGTCATAAGTGGGATACTTTCGGACTATGTCGGACAGTTTCGCACTGTGATATTCCATTGGATGCCCCTGTTGAGTAAGAACTTCCCCAATAGCATAGTTAGAGGCATCTGTCTCGATCTCGAATGGTTGTTGCAATTCTGGTAATGTGATCATTGGGGCGCAACAGAGGCGATGTTTCAGTTCTTCGAATGCCTTCTGTTGAGATTTCAACCAAAAGAATTTTTCTTTCTCTCCTCCCTTGGTGACTTGACTCAAGGGCCAAGTGATATGATAAAATCCCAACACGAACCTGTGGTAGAAATTAGCAAGACCCAGAAAGTTGCGAAGCTCTGTTAGAGTGGTCGGGGTTGGCCAATCCCAGATGACTTGGATCTTGGTTGGATCCACATGCACCCCACGCTCATCAATAATGTATCCCAGATACTAAACCTAGGTCATGCCAAAAGTACACTTCTCCAAATTGGCACACGACTTGTGTTTCCACTATGTTTGGAGGACCTGTCGGATGTGGTGGAGGTGCTCTTCCCAAGTCTGGTTGAAGATCAAGATGTCATCCAAGTACACTACTACAAATGAGTTGGTGAATGGTCACAAGATGTCTCCCATCAGCCTCATGAAGGTTGCGGGAGCATTCTTCAACCCAAAAGGCATGACTAACGATTCGAAAAGGCCCTCCTTGGATTTGAAGGCAATCTTCCACACATCGAACGGTTCGATTGGTACCTGGTGATACATGGACTTCAAGTAGATCTTGATGAAATATTTTGCCCCTTTGAGTTGGTCGAGAAGGTCATCAATCCATGGGATCGAGTACCTATTCTGAACGATGATCTTGTTCAGCGCCCAATAGTCAATACAGAGTCTCCAAGTACCATCCTTCTTCTGCACCAACACAATCGGGATCCCACAGGGTGATGAACTTGGCTAGATGTGACCTTTTTACAGTAGCTCCTAAATCTGTCGCTTGATTTCATCATTCTCCATAGTAGAGCACTGATAGATCGGTACACTGGGAAGTAGCGTACCTGGGGTCAGATCGATGGGGTGCTTGACCTAACAGTGCAAAGGCACCCCCGCAGGTGAGGTGAATATGTCTCGGTACTCCTCCATGATCTTGTCCATTCGTTGTTTTCGTGCAGAGAAGACATGTCTGGAGGTCATGGCCACATTATTTTTCTTGCCCTGAGGGCGGATCATCAGGAAATCAAATTTCCAAGCTTTGGAAATGAGCTTACTTCATTGTTTTGCAGTAACCAAACAGATAGCGACAGGTGGTGGTACCCTTGGTATCCTGTACAACTTATTTCCCAAGGTAACAATAATAGCGCAAGGCCGACACTCATACATAGCATGTCGCTTCCACAAGTATGGTTGGCCTAATAATACATCACAAACATCAAGAGGAGCAATGTCACATAATACCTCATCGATGAAAAGCTTGATGTTGTAGGGAAGGCGGCATTGTTGGCTGACGTGGAGATCCCGTCCTTGGTGAAACCACCCGATGGTGTACGGATGAGGGTGTGTTATGGTTGGCAATCCCAACCACTTCACGACCTCTGCTGAAATGAGGTTCTTTTGGCTCCCACTTTCGATGATGAACTGTAGCGGGGAACCCTTTACCCACATCTGGGAGTGGAATAGACGCTCCTCCTCCTCTGGATCTTCCAGTGCTTCCATTTGGATCTTTGTGGTGGAAACAATGTCATTGGGCTCTGCATTGATAATCTGCTTCCGTCTTCCATTCCCCTTCTTAGGCTCTAATTCAATGTTGGATCATCCATCTGATTCAGAAGCCCTCATCTCGGCCACCAATGACTGTTTGGCCCAACACTCACTTGTGTTATGAGTGGAGCTCTTATGGAACTCACACCACTTTCTCACATCCTTCTTCGGCTTCATGGTGTTTTTATTTTCTTGTGGCTTTAGCAGGTTGTCTTGAGCCTCCATGCCTTGGCTTTGTCCTTTACTCTTCGGTTTGGGGGAACCTTTCGCTTGCTTTTGATTTTCAAATCCAAAGTCTCGCTTCTTCTGTTTGAATTTTTTCTCAATCTTGGTAGCATACCGGTATGTCGTACCAAGTTAGGAGATGTCAAGGAACTCCATTTCCTCCTGAATGTATCTGTGTAGACAACTATGGTACTTCAACAACAAATGTTTCTCCGAATCTTTGATACCCAACTTTGTGCTAGGGTATGGAATAGATTTGTCAGCTCATGCACATCTTGATCCCTTTGTTGTTGTAGTGTAGTCCATTATATGTACTTGTCCTCATAGCTCCCCATGGGATAATATTGTTCCTTGATGGCATCTCGAAAATAATTCCAAGTGGGTACGACTGAGAACAAGGAGGATTCATGCTCATCCTTTTTCTCATAGTAGGTTTCCCACCAGTCCTTGACATGGGGGGTGGCTTTGAGCAGTGAAAAAATAATCTTCTCCCGGTCGAAAAAGTCATGAACCGAGAAATATCCTTCTAATATATTCAACCATCTCTCTATGGCATATGCATCTATTTGACCATGAAATATGGGAATGTCAAAGTTTACTTGTACCTTAAAAGGGGTTGCACCTCCAGAGTGGTCGTTGGATGCAGATGCACCGCCAATGGGAAATCATTGAAGGATCTAGGCGAAGTTATCCATCATCGCGTTCCTTTGTTTTTCAAGGGCCTCCTCAAGCAATATTTTGATAGGATATCCTTCTCCCTCGTCTTTCTTTTCGTCCCCCATGGGCAGTCGTCGGGGTTTGCGAGGCTGATCTTGCAAAGGTTCAACCCGATCGAGCACTAACTCCTTATACCATGACCTCGTTGGGGACATGCAAAGAAGGATCAAGAAAGAGAAGACTGCTCTAATACCACTTATCCGGATTTATGCAGGAACGCAACATAATACACAAATAACCATGAATACAAAGATGCAGTGGAAATAACACTTCATTTCAATAATATCAAAGAACTGAAATTTGTTTACAGACTGAATAGAAATAAACTAGTTAGGGCGTTGGTAACTTATCTTTGAGAAGAGATATGGTGGCTACAGGCCTCAGAACTCTGTGTTCCAATGAGGCTCAAAGGCCTATCTATTATTCAAAAGCAATGGAAACCCTAAACATCCAAAAAACCTAACCCTAGGAGATGAAACGCCAGAATATGGGCCCCGTCGGGGTAAATTGGCACATCAATTTCCCGGAGTCGTAACTTTGGCATACTATCTTCATTTGACGCATATGATAAATCGTTATAAATATCTATCCGAGGACTACAATTGTCGGCAAAAAAATCATGACAATACTTCCCAACCAGACAATACCCAAAAAACATCGTTTAGGGCCTCAAAACAGCTCTGAAAGTTCAGGACCCGAAAAAACTTCCAAAAATAGTAAATTGTGCTACAATTAAGAAAACTGAAAAACTGAAAGAAACAATGGTGGGGGTCCAAGTGGAATAGGCGGGTGGCCACCAATATCCACCTGGATCACACTTAGTTATTGAGAGCATGGGGATGAGTACAATCAACATCAGGGAATGTGAGAGTAAACTTGTATGAGTAAAAGGAAATTTGAATGGGGAGAGAAGGTAGTTTTTGCAGTTGGGTAGAAGAGAGGAAATATGTGTGGAATGTTGTAAGATAGTAGGAAACCATAGTGGGCATGTAAGACAACTTGTTGGAGCTGTAATTTCATGGAGAATTGGGTTGTAAGCATGTGAGTAATATTTTGTGCAAGAAATTTGCAAAGTGACCAAGTAAGTTGTTGTGAAAATTCATGTTGCAATTGTAAATTCTTGGAGTTCTGAGTAGAGAGATTTCCTGGCCAACATGTGTTGGAGCCTTGAAGGGAAGTGGGATAGCTTGAGGGACTGCATGGCAGAGAAGGGGATCCCATTCCTTATGTAGGTTGAGGGGAAAAAAAGTTGTTGGATTGAAATGGTTATAGGAATTAGCCTACTCTAAGGGGAGAGTAGTCAGCCTTAGGAACCACCTTCTTCTTGTGGATTCATATCCCCAGCTCAAGGGTGAATTTCTACTGAGAACTGGAACAATAAGTCTATTGTTGGGTGGAGTGTCTATCCTATTCAGTTGGTTGCATATTTTCAAAGATAAGTGTCCTTATTCATTATGTTATTTATGTTGAATACAGAGTTTAAATAACCTACATTTCACTCTGAGTTTCGTGTTATTTATTGTTATACCTTGTGTGTGTAAATGTTGCATTTTTAATCTTTGTACTAGATGTTTGAATATTGTTRTGCAWGCTTAAATAMTATGCATTCACAATTTTTTTACAAATACATCGAYGGGGAGGAGACYGAAGCTATGGAATTTTGACTTTAATTTATATTTTTTATCTTGTTCTAGYAAKCTATATAGGCAATGATGAATGAAATGATGTCATATGTATAGATAGTGATGAATGCAATGATGTCAGATGTAAAGGACATTTTTAGACAAGTTGCAATGTATGAAGAATAGTATGGATTTTGGACAACAATATGGCTTAGATGCTCAGTCAGCCTCTTTCAAGAGATAATAATATGTATATTCATTTCTTATGAATATAAAAAAAAAAATTGTTCAGGAAAAAATATGCATTCATGAATTTAAAAGTGTTATTAGTTACATGAGTTGGTATGTCTTGTTGTGTATATTTCCACATTTAAGTATGACACCAAAGTTATAGTTAGTCAATTTAGAAATAGTGTGGCCAACCAAGGAGTTGGGTACATTACAAGAAATTCCTCGATTCTATATGGCATCCAATTTAATGGATTCTATTTGCACCCACTATGAATTTACTCCTTTCAAAGAAACATAGAATACAAAACACTAAGCGGTACATGTTCATTATCATCGACTCTAGAAAGACAAGTACATGGAAGAATATTTTGACATGTGTGATAAATTCTCATAGTTCGTTTGTTATAAGTTGCATAACATTGCTTTCCCCCATTCAGTGTTGTTGCCATTAAAGTATTAGACTCGATGATTGATTGGTACATAGAAGACATTGTGAGTTACATTAAGGTGTGGCCTATATAAGTCCCCTCACATACTGTCAAAGTGTGTTCCCAACAAGATATTGATAAGGGAAATTACCTATGAAACCTCTTTGCATGGAGATTCTTCAATGTTGCATGTGCAAAAAAGGGCTAGATGGCCACTATTCCCTATCAAATTAGGACCTTAGGCATTGAGAAACTTTATACAATCCTAAAGGCTTGCACAGGAACTTCCACCTTACCACATCATGCAAACACCTTTATCACATTATCACCCTCTTTGAATGTTTCTTCAGATCAGTTATCCTAGCTTATCCATTCATCTATGATCCTATAATGTTCCTGACTTGGCTAGTCTAGGAAACGCTGCTAATGTGTGTGTAGGATCAAAGGTTTACAACATATAAATGATCATACAAATAATAAACGTGACAAAGGACTACAAATTTTGTATTAAGATATCTCTGTGGATTACAAAATGGCCGAATGCGGCTGAATAAACTGACAATACTCGACTAGATCAACAGACAAAGGATCTTAGCCATAATACAAATAAGCAATTGCGGCTGAATAAAATAACAACACTCAGCTAGATCAAAAGACAAAAGGATCTTAGTCAGAATACAAATAAGCAACTAAAAGATAATACCCAGAATATGGGAGCATTGCGGAATCAATGAAGAATGATGGAAGACCTAGATGATTTTCCTGGTGACTAGGGTGTGTCTTACAACACCGAAATCAGCCAACTGGTTTCTTCCTCCTGGAATACACTGAACTATCTCTCTTGAGATGCGCCTATTCTCCTCAATGACAATTTATAATCTGCATAATGATGAATTAGGTCGTTGACCCTTCCTTTATAGCTTTCCAAAACCCTAAATCATGTTGAGACCCTAATTCATTGTTGACTTCCAAAACCCTAAATCACTGTTGAAACCCTAATTCACTGTTGACTTCTATTTTAAGCTCATAATGACTTAAAATCACTTTTAACCCTTTTTAGGTCAATGTCACTTTCTGAATATAACACATGTCCCTGGAATGACCTCTAGTAACCCTATTTACCCCTCTTTGGCCCTGGCTATAGTCTAACGGAGCGGTTTAGACCATTAAGCCTCCTCTCTGGAGCTCCTATTTGGAAAGGGACATTACAGTCCTCCCTTCCCAAAATTGCTTGTCCTCAAGCAATACCAATCCAGGGTGCTGCAACACCTACTCGCTCTCCCAAGTAGTGTCCTCTACTGGA
>JASDQU010223359.1:15220-33045 GCA_032191745.1 Picea mariana | reverse complement strand
ATATTTTCCGTGCATTGCCAATCTTCACCGCGCAACGCCAAATTTAAGTGCACACACCCGCTCACCAATATTTTATGCTCATTTCCACTCTACACTGTGTAGTGCCAAATTTAAGTGCACACACCCGCGTGCCAATATTTTCCGCGCAACTCCATATTTAAGTGTGCACACCTTTCACTGCGCATCATGCATTTTTAATGCGCACACCGACACACATTCATTTTTATCTACATCAATTCCTCGTGAATTCCGTGGCAGAAATTGGGGCTTTTGCCAAAACAATTTCCAATTTTTGCCATAGACATTCTACAACTATGAAATTTGTTCAATTTCACCCTGATAACACCAATTCAATCTCTACAACATAAAATCATTGCTAGTTGACATTTCTGGAACAAATTTTTCCCAAACTCAATTCATGAATTGAGAATTTTAATCAACTAATCTTGCTCCATCTATCATGGATTCCCTATAACTTCAAATTTGACCAATTCTAGGTCTAAATACGCTAGAACATATATTAAATTAAGAATATGTCACTACTTGGCCAAATTTCTCAATTTTCCCATGGATTTAACAACATAAATTGGGGCTTTTTCCCCGTTCCACGCAATTGCTTCTAATTTTTACCATGAACTCTATGTAACTTGAAATTTGGCCTCTTTGAAATCAATTTTCCTTGAAATTTTACTTCAACTCAACTTGCTCAGCCATCTAGGCTCAGTGTTGAAACCTGGAGCTCTGATACCATATTGTAACATTCCCAACATCCAACTGGGTTATTTCACAAATAATTTATCAAATGTATACAAATTAAAACATATACACACAGAAACACTTGCGAAACTTTATATATAAAACTTAAAAAAAACAAATACATTCTGCAAATGCATAGATTCATATAGAATAATAATAAAAATACACATGCACCACACAGAGGAAAAACCCATAAAATAAACACATACATAATAATGCAACATGTAATTTAACACAAATTGGACACTTATCTTGGTAAAAATATCACCAATTGTGTGCAAGCCTTCCACGAACCTCCCAGGCTTAGATCACGTTGCTCATCACTCTCAGCAATGGGTCACCCCCGAGCTGGGACTAAACTCCACCCGGGTAAATGGATTCCTAACTAGGATAATGTATCTCAAACAATAGGAAAGATTTCATCACATGTGCCAACTCAAACTAACAACCTACAATCCCTCATTCCCCACATGCCTGTCCCACCCCAGGAAGTGTGTCCCTTCTCTGCTCAACAGTCCTTAGGTTTCCCCACTTCCTTTCTAGGCTTCAACAATAGGCCAAATAGGAAGTCTCAGAGCCCTTTAGTTGTAGTTTGGCACCTTCAGGAAATCAATTCCCAACAATTCTCTCACCTAGAGACAATTGCTCATGGGCCTGACAACCCACCTCTTCATTCGAGATCCTAAGCTAACCAGGCACAGATACAAGTACAAGTACAGGTACGGTACAATGATAGTAACATAATGGTACAGTGGAAAGTTGAATGAGTCTATGAATGATGATGGAATCATTGGGAAAATGAACTAAGTCCAAACTATATGTATGCATGGTCCCAACTTGACACTTGTCATGTTGAGAACCACTTTGGCCCACTTGTCCCCATCCTTAGAACTTAGGATAAAATAATTATCCATACTTTATACTTTAAGGAATATTAATATAATATTCCTTTTTGGCTTAAGCTCCCTAGTTTATCCCCTTATCCTTAACTTTTATCCCCCCCTTCCCTAACTAGTGGAGTTTAGTCCCCCATACTCTTTTATCATGGTCAGTCTACATGAAATGATGTATAATATTAATTATAAGACATATACAAAAATAGGATCATTGGCTTTCATCGTCTAGGCTCTCTGGCATAACTCAACACATAATCCTCCTAGCTTATAATAACTAGCTCACCAGCCTACAAAACACAACATATACACAAAGGCTCCCTGGCCTCAAAATCTTGCACACTTAAGTTTGTTGCATGCGGTATCCTGGAATGTGCACACTTCATCATTTTAGTGTGCAATACATGTGCGCACTATACCATGGAAGGTGCATGCAAAATGATATCAAACAACTCACCAACTTAAGTACATTTGCATTTACATTTATGATTGGGGTTTGGCCTAGGGATATTAGGTAGAGCACACCATATTGAGCATAGATAAGGTCTAATTGTTGGGATTTTAAGAAGGAATATTCCTCAGATGTCACTCTGAATGTAGAAACATCCTTCAAAATGTAAGGAAATAAGGACTTGAGGAACCATTCCAACATAAACTCTAGAGGAATGTAATCTTTAATAAACCTCTTCTGTCTACACCACTCTTGAATATAATCAGAGATGTGGGTGGCTTTATCTTGACRAAAAGCCGATAAAATTTCTTTGTCAGCATTGTAATGAACCGACAATTGGAAGTGATTGAGAAAAATCAAGACCAACTCATTGAAATTTCCATAATTTCCCCCAATTAGCTTGATGTATCATTYCATGGAAAACCTCATAAGGGTGTGTTGAAACAATCTCAAATGAACAGAATCATTATTAAGGGAGTTAGACAAGCACCATAGGTGAAAGGTAGTCACATGATCACTTGGTTCCTCAYCAGTATTTCCCTCAAGATTTGGAATGTTAGAGGGAAGCTTGGTAGGGATGGGAGGCCATGATGGATCATTACACGTTGGGTTGTTCATACATTTTGACAAGTCTAACATATTTAATGTGGCCAAAAAAGGGAGTCAGGGTTTCTGCATTTGAGCCCATGCTCCCAGGAAATACTTGTTTTAAGAAGAGTTCTAGTATACACCATGACCTTGTCTGGTAGAATAGTATCCTCCTCCAAACTTATTCATAAAATGTTGTAGGGACATCATCACCAAGGAGGTCAATTACGAGGAGAAAGTGACATGATATGGATTACTCATGTGAGGATATATATTTCCCCCAGAAAAAGGAACTGGATGTAGGGGGTTTCCCATAATATAAAATTGAGTCCCTCTTGATGAAACACCATAGGTTACATGAATATTTTCCATTAGAAAATCATTCATAAGAATCAACATTGTGGAAGAAGGATATATATACGAGATATAATAAGTAGAAGGCTCTCTCATTTGTGGATTCCATCTTGGAAAATTATAGCTAGGATTGGGTCCGAAGGAAGGAGGGTTCCAACCTCCTACCGTAGGAGTTGGTTGAGGGATACGACCCCCACCAAATGTGAGAGGAGTGTAAGGGGGCGACGTGCCCCCATACCTAAAACTAGGATTTACATTAGAGGTCAAAATGAAGGATGACAAATGTGAATTCATATCTGGCATAGATTGAGTACTTTAATTGAGCGTACCGCTTGAGAATGTAAAAGGATTTGTTCCCATGGCCTAAGAAGAGACCATGGGTTAGGTAGCATTAAGTGATGGATTCTCTAGAATCCAAACAACTGATGATGACGAAGTCGACGAGACTCCACTAACCAAACTAGAGGCTGGAGTCGAAGGGCTTCCTGACAAGTTCATATCTGACTTAGTACTCATGGTAGGGTGATCATGAGTCTGAGCAGTGAAGATATATGTACCATTTCTATTAACTCTATGCCTTTTAGAAGGTAGCTTCGGTATTATACCAAACTGTGGTACTTGATTCAAAAGACAACGAGACTGGCAGTGAGGCTGGTCTTTCTCCACAAAGACTCAGAACTCACAAACAAAAATAAAATCCTAATACCACCTAATAATCAAAGAGAAAACTTGCTAAATAAAACTAAAGGTCAATGCACACAAACAATATATGATGGTTGAAGGGACCTCCTGAACTAAAGAAGATATGCCTCTCCTAAGAGGGGATGAGACTCTTGAACAATAGATTGGAGGTAACATAATCCATTATAAGGAMCCTCATGGGATTCACAGCACAATCAKTCAGATTCCTCCGAAGAGAAAATCCTCCATAAAGTCTACATGTTGTCTGATCCCTATATGACTCASGGTACCTACAAAATAACCCATGTAAGCAACCTATGTGGGTACCTAGTTCAAGAAACTAAAGCCACCACGGTATAACCAATGTTCAAGCAATCAGTCGTAGGTCTGGTCCACCGTATGGGTAGGGTAGAAAAGCCTAKAATATTGAAAGCACCACCTCTTAAGGAGGTAAAGGTACTAGAGAAATCCCCATATATGAATAGAATCCCTGAAATATATATGACACTAGGAAGGTATTAGAGGGATATCTATGCAACCAACTTTGCACGACCTCAAGCTTGACTCCAGTGTGAGAGGAGCCTCCCAAGGACATGAATTACATAATGGGTTTAACCACTCCCTAGTCAAAAACATACGTTGAGTTTTATAGCCTTGGAGAAGTTTACTCACAAAATAATATTCCAAGGCCCTAGGTCCTACACTTGTTTGTGTACCCTGAAAAACAAAATTATTTCTAATCAATTTTAATTATTCAACATTAATTTTAATGGCTTCTTCTTACTCAATAGGTGTGATCGTGAAATTGATGGAATGATGACTAGACATATATAAAAAAGAAGCAAATGTAAGAACACTACTAAGTACTAGTCTTGATTTTAAAAGAGATGGTATGCTTCTAAATGTTGTTCTCAGGATGAAATATATTCAATTTCAATGGAGTGAAATATTTCCTAACATGCCAAAACTAATGTAATGCAGGAAAAAGGTTCAAGTTCTCTAAATAAAATGAAAAAAAAAAACAAAACTAATATCAATATAATGAAATGAAAATTAAAGGATTGAATAAAAAACCTCTTAGGAAGACCCTATTTCAAACACAAGGGGACAAGAAAATTAGGACACCATGAAGCAAATACCCAGACCAGAATGCAAGGACAACAAATGAGAAAAAATGACAAGAAATTACTTCACCCAAAAGATTCACCAATGACGTAGCTTCTGATCACTCTGCAGGCACTCAACAATCAGGACAGGGACCCAAGAAGTCTTAGTAACCAACAAAACTAACCTAGTAAACACTAAACTTAGCCAAAATACTTAGAAAATAGTGTATGTGACTATTCAGGGAATAGAGGCATATGTACATGCCCTAAAGACAGACAACACATGTATGCACACAATTGTCAAGGGAAAAATCCTATATGCCAAAATAGACACTACCTGGGAAAGGGTTAGGCCAAGAAACATATATACAAATAAAAATAGAGGATGTCATGCAACAAGCGACACATAAAATTAGGAAAAAGGAGAGAAATAAAGGAGAAAAATCACCCAATACCCCAAAAGGGACATCTCCCTAGTGGAGTATCCAATTATGTTACGACAAAAATATCTCTATGGCTTGGGGAAACCATAATAGACAGAATGACACATAGAAATCAACTCTAGTCTCAAGTATGATATATAAATAGAAATTCTAACAAGAGAAGGATATAATCCTACCTCGTCCAGACGTCCGAAGAAGACCACGGTTGAGCTCATGATCCAAAGCTTGATACCTACAACTTGTCCTCAACGTCCAAGATACACAAACATATGGAAATTATATAGAACATTAGTGTATAAACTAGCATAATCCATTAACATGTATAACAAATACTCCCATGGAAAGTAATACAAATATTTGTGACATATAATTGGACGAGAAAAGAGTATTTCTATTAATGTAATCAACAAAAGTACATAGGTGACAAACTTCTATAATGGCACATATCGAAACCAAGAAACTAAGTCCCTTCGGATGTACCTTCACCACTTCAATCCTCCATAAAGGAAAGCTCACACGTAGTAGGATTAATTGAGTTTCTCCTTCTCAAGATAGGAAGATCTTGGGGGTTGAACACAAAAGTAGTTCAGAGTTTCAAGGACAAAGGGATGCAGACTCAATATGAAGTGAAATTTCTGCAGAGTGTCTTTTCCCTCAATGATGAATCCATGTAAGTATTGTATATGGCTCAATTTATAGCCTTCAAATGGACTTTAAGGGTTGAGTCGGAGTGTTTCCATTATATGGAAGGTCAAGAATCATAGATCTTGTGACTTGGCATGGAAGCCCGACATATTTTTATTTTTTTGAGAAAAAAAATCGATGTATGTGGGTTGTAATGGAGATACCTACGTATACGTGAGTTGACTAATTGTGACCCGCATATATGTACAAAATTTTGAATTTTTAACTCTAGAATGAACAAAAAAGGGGAATTTGAGTCTGCAGAGGGAAAGGGAAGGCCATTAAAGCAAGATGCATGGAGTGTGGAGACAATTTCTATAGAAGACAATGAGTTGTATTTTGACCCTTTATTTTTCTCTTTATATTAACATGTTTCTCAACCCCCATCTATGGATTGTACACACAATTGAATGGGTGTGTACCTGTTCCATACCAATGCACTTCAATTGCTATAACATATTCATTTTCTTTGTCTATATTTATAACCTTTGCAATCCAAAATGATAACCATGTGGATCTTCAATTGCTAAGACTGCAATCATGCTATCCTCCTTAATATCATGTATTGAACCCTTGTAAAGGTCTTCCATGGCTTCACGCTGTGCATGTGATCTTCGAGAACCAATATGTATTTATATTTCCTCTGCTTGTATAAACTCAGCAGCACCTTGAGATTCTTGTTGTTCAACAATGTTTCTTTCTTCAGATTCATTTGGAATATTTTGTGGCTAATGAAATAGAGACTTCAAAAATGCATCTTCATTTGTTGAGCTTGAAATTATGTCACTTTTACCATTGAAAAAAGACTCCCACCAAAAAGAATCAACAACATCAAAGTACTCATATGTATCTTTAATGGACTTTTTTATTTCTTCAAGGAATTCAGAATAATCTACATCTCTATTATGCCTCTGTGCATTATGGATTTCAACAAATGATTGTAATAACCATAAATTTTATGCAAATATTGGACGATCTGGAATGAACTTAAAAAATGCTAATCCTGATGAAGGCCCCCATTCTGCAGTAGTTGAATACTTATTTTCCCATCAACTTTTTTGAAACAAAATTAATGTTGGAAGATAATGTCATTAATCTTCTCAATACATTTTTCTTCACAATGTGATCCCTGAATAAATCTTCGCATGTCAACAGTTTCTTCTAATATGTGAAAAACATGTTGGACACACTGACTACNTTCCCAAAACTCCTTAGTTAACAATCACCATTAACTCATTACTCATTGCTGTCATTTATAATCAATTAGATGTGAATACATATCAACAACATATATCAACAATATATCATCAACAAACCATCTCCACAAAGAACACAAAGAACACAAGATGTATGTACAATTTTTCTTTTTATTATGGACTTCAATCTGAGGATTTTTTAGCAACAACTGAATAGATTACAACTCTACAAGAGAACTAGATCTATAATTCAAGACTCAACTTACACCCTTAGCACCAACTGAGATGAGGCAACAATCCTCAACAAATATCAATTGTTACCATAAAAAAGTGCATCAACCATGCACCAACCTGTGCCAAACAACCTGTACCATAAAAAAGTGCATCCAAACATGTACCAAATATATAAAAATCATGTTTCAACTAATCATAAATAATTACTCATCAATATGTACCAACATCATCAACTATACACCTCATGTATGTGCCAACTCATCAGTTGCTTGTCTCAACCATGACTAGTTTTGGATTAGTCATCAACCCTAACTTGAAATAATCATAACTTTGTACTTGTAATGAGTAAAGATATGAAAATGATACACAATGTTATTCAGTGTGTTTTATTCAATTCCTCCAGGTGTCACTACTTGAAACCTCTCAGAAAAGGAGTTATAGGAAAAATGGAAAACCTTGCTGAATTCTGGCTTATTCTAGAGAGTGACCTTGTAGAGCGTGCCCCGAACAGAATATTTGTTGAATCAATCTGAAAATGTTACAAAGAATAATAAAGACTATAATATAACCAACACAATTTGGCTCACTTAATTTTTATCTATTATGAAGAAGTTATGACGTTTTTACCTGAAACACCTGTTTTAGACTAGTTTCAGGACTAATGACAAACCCTATTTTCCATGGAGTGTATCTCCAAACATACAACAACCCACAAGCTGAATAGTTTACCACAGATACTTGGATATTTTCCCTCAATGGAATATCAATCTCACGGTATGAATCATTATATAAAAAATGTTATTGTGAAAATGGTGAAATGACTTGTAAATAACATACCTTAGAAAGCATCATGAAAATAATTTATCCTCCCTTGAATTCTAACCCTCTTTTCTTCACCTTCCCTATGAAATTCAGCTTAGATATCCTTTGGTTACCTCATTCACCTATATATCTTCAATATTCTCAAGTGTTCCACACCAAAAATTCTCAAGGAGCTCTCACAAGAAGCTCACAAGAAGCTCTCCAAAAGATATTCTCACAAGAAGCTCTCCATTGATCCACAAAAAGGATGTTATACAAGAGACCATTGCTATATTATTTATACTTTCATCCTCTAGGTCACTTAACCCATTTCTAGTTCACTTAACCTATTTTCCTTATTTTAGGGTTAACCACTTTCCATAAATAGAAAGTTCTCCAATACTTTATCATTTAAAGATTCCTTCTTGATTTTGTCACCTTACTTTATCATTTCTTGATTTTGTCACTTTTCTTTATTATTTAAATAATCCACTTTGAATTTTTCACTTTACTTTATCATTTAAATAATGATTTCTTCTTTAACCCATTTTTAGGTCACTTAACCCATTTCTAGGTCACTTAACCTATTTTCCTTATTTTAGGGTTAACCACTTTCCATAAATAGAAAGTTCTCCAATACTTTATCATTTAAATATTCCTTCTTGATTTTGTCATCTTACTGTCACTTCTCTTTATTATTTAAATAATCCACCTTGACTTTGTCACCTTACTTTATCATTCAAATAATGATTTCTTCTTTTAGGTCACTTTGACTTCTTTGACCTTGGGGGCTTCAAGCCTTCATGTGGGGGTTCTTCATCTTTGTAAGGCCATAAATCTGAAACCATGAGGAGTTATGTGACATTCCACATACCATCAGAAATGGCATGACAAGTACTATCCATATAGGATAGTTTCACCAACAATTTCATTGATCTTCATCTCATTATTACACATACAAGCATGGGTCCTCCAACCATTCTTCTAGGATAACTCAATCTGTAAAGCATCTTCCCGTGAGGGATTTCACCATAAGAGGACCAATTTGGAGTTCATCCATTTGTGCACATTATCAATCATGATAAGGCAATAATGAGAGCATGGGTCCTCCAACCATTCTTCTAGGATAATTCAATCCACAAAGCGTCTTCCCGTGAGGGCTTTCACCATAAGGGGAACACTTTGGAGTTCATCCATTTGTGCACCTTATCAATCATGATAATATAATAATGAGTCATCTATACATTTTTCCAACAATGCATTATATACCAATGAAACCACATCAAACCATCTTCATCATGTATCAATGACAACTCATTGATCCATCTTCACCATATCAATGACAACTCATTGATCCTTCTTCATCTATGCATTCTCATCAAGGAAAATACATATTACATTACATCAATCATCAATCAATCAATCCTTTGGCATCAATCAATCACTTGACATCAATAAATGACATGAATCAATCAAACCATTGGCATCAATGGCAACATGATCCAACAAGAATCAGAGTGTGCCTTCACTATAATCCTTAACAAGCTTGGAGGAGATCCATGGACACACAAATGGATGATGAAGTTCCAATCCTTGATGAGGAAAAATATTCTATTTGGAGAATAGATATGAGAGTATATTTGAAGACAATGGGAGCAACTATTTGGAAGGAAGCCATTGGTGGATCAGTTTCGTTGAAGAACAAGTCAAAGTTTGTAGCTCAAAGGGAAGGAAAGAAGAATGATGCATTGGCTCTCAAGACCATTCTTAGTGGTCTCTCAAGCCCTATCAAAGAGATCATGGAACAATGCACTTCTACCAAGGATCTATGTCTAAAGCTAGAGGAGAAATATCAAAGCAATAAGGAGAAGGAAGATATTGAAGACCACTCCATCAAGATTATCAAAGGTAAATAATCGACAAAAACCCTTGATTGTATTATTTCAAAATGTGATCTTGAAAACATTTCAAGTGAACATAGCACAAAGGAAGATCTCAAAATTATTTCAAATGAAGGTAAAGAATCTCGAAAGACTCTTGATTGCAATGATTCAAAATGTGATGATGTTGATTTTTTCTCAAGTGAAGAAGATGATCTAGAAACAGTTTTTGTAAAGTTTGATGGTAGTTATCCCATGGAAAGAAAAGAATAAGATATATTATAACTTCAAAAGGAAGTTGAAGAGGGTTTATATAGATACATAAGTGATCATTTTTATACACACTATAACTATCTTTCGGATAACACTAAGAAGTTTCTTAGGAGGAGTCAAAGGCACATCTTGAAGTCAAAGGGAATGCTCAAAGAACAAGAAGAGAGAAATAAGACTAAATTGGAAGAAAATGAAGAAGAGATCACAAGACTAAAGAATGAAAAAGAAGATATGAAGGTAGATGACGAGATTAGCAAAAGTTTTGAAACTATCATCTCAAGACCCAAATTGAAGAAGCCAAAAGGGTAGAAGAACTTTTGAAGAATCAAATTAATGAAAAGGAAGAGTCACGTGATAAGTTAAAAGATGAAATTGTTGATCTTAGAAAGAAAGTGGAGAATTCAAATAAATTCATGAATAACTCAAAAATCTTGGTTGAGATCTTGGAAAGTCAAAGATCACCATATGATAAATCAAGTCTTGGATACTGTTGGGCCTCAAAAACATTACTTTTTCATCCACCTTTTCCTTCACTATTCCTTACATTTCATCGTCCCATTAACCTTTTATCATACCATTTCCATAATGATATTTGAGTTTCTCCTTATTATTTTCCATTGTATTCATTTTAGTATTATAAGTGAATTTGTGATTAACTATTAGAAAAATAACACATTTTCATTATATATCAAGGTTGGATGAGTTTGATGATGTGTGTAGGCATATGTGAAGATTTCAACAAAGTCAAATATTACCACCTAGCCTCAAATTCGAATTTCATCTTCAAGCTTTGAAGATTTGAAGAATATTTGGGACAATCATTCAAGCATATTNAAAGGAGAAGATCATGGATATTTTGATAGGATATCTTATACAAGATATGTGTGGAGGATTTGAAGGAATAAGTTGAGAGAATAGTGGATCTGTAATTATGAGACTCTCATGTATAAAAGAGAGTGTTCTCTCTTCATTTGGGGGGAGTTAGAGAATCATCATGTAATTCATAATTTAGTCTTGTAATTAGGAGAAGGGGATTCTTAGCTTTGATTATTTCATTGTTATTGTTTCATGCTTTGCCATTTGATTCTTGTAATATAATTTGAGATTGATTTATTGTGTGAGCTCACATTTGTCTTTTGTCATTCAACTCTTCACATGTTGTATTGTTTTCCTAGATTAATTTTCTGCTTTCCTAGTTAGTCTTTCAATGCTTTCCTAGATTAATTTCATTTCAACAATTTAGATTAGATTACTTCTACTTCATTCCTGCATATATAGTGCGTGTGCTTCGTAAGCCTACGAACCTCGGATTGACAAATTAAATAGTTGGGCAATTACTACAACGAAATTAAACGACAATATTTCCACCTAACATTTTGGCGTCGTTGCCGGGGAAGCACGATGGATTGAAGTTTAGTTTGAATTTTTATGCAAGTGTGATTAGTCATGCTCCTAACTCTGAGGTGACATATGGGTAAGGGCATGTAGGGGGTGTTTCAATTCTTGCAAGCGTAAGTGTAGATTTCAATTTCTGCAATGTCAATTTATGCAATTTCAATTTTTACAGCTGTGAAGAGGTTTTCATGTATTTCAACAAGTATGATTTTCAGTTTTTTTATTTTGATTTGGGTGCTGTAAGAACCCCTTTTTCAATATGATTTAACTATGATTTTAAGCTTTGAACAACTCACTCAGATCCTTGCAAAATTCAGGATCTCCTCTTCTCACGAAGAGGAGATATTGATAACAACCACGAGCTTAATTACTCCTCCAACAATGAACAATGAATCAATATTCGAGGGATCCTGCACATTTAATGAAGAACAATTATGTGAGCAAGAGATCCAGTAGGACAATGAGGAGTTGCAACATGATCCAAAGGAGGAAAATTGTGCCTATGAAAGATTTATTGAGAAATGGTTCCAGGTAAGCACTCATTTAGGTAAATTTCGCTTTTTAAATTTGCCGTTACAACAACAAAATTCGTTTATTCTTGTAAATTTCCTATTTTCATTCGAAAAATTGCCACTGAACATATTGATGTTACTGTTACGTGAATGGATCCACTGGAAATTTTCTTACATGTAACTAATTTTTTTTTTTAATTCTAATTAGTATAGAGTAGGTAGGTTTTGATTTTCGGTTTTTTTGTTTTTCTACTTAGAATAAGTATGCTCTCCTCCGTGCTTCGAGCGATCACGAGGATTGGAAAATAGGATGTCTAAATTGATTTCAAGAATGAATGGTTTTGCGTCCATCCTTTGACCTACAAATAAACATAATAAAAAATTTTAGGCAAATAAAAACAAAAAAAAATTACATGTTGTTACAGGATGCTGAAACAATGAAATTTTACATGCTGTTATAGCAAAAATTTTACATGATGTTACAGTGAAATCCTACATGCTGTTACAACAAAATTCTACATGCTGTTACAATGGATTTTTTTTTACAAGATGTTACAGCAAAATTTTATATGCTGTTACAAAAAAATTCTACATGCTGATACAGTAAAATTTTACTTGTTGAAATAGTGATGTTTTTACTGTAACAATGATTGAATAAATTTGCATATCTTGGTTTGAGTTGCTGCAACACCCCTTAAATTACAACCTGCAAAACAAGCAAATGAATTAACCCTGTCATTTCCCACATCCACGTTAGCAAGAAAATGAATTCAATGGTTTACTGCTCCACCTGCTCATCTCCGATGAATCAACATTCGGGCTTGATTTTTGTTTGTACCTTCTCAATAATAGGGAAGCTAGAATTTCATCTCCATGATTGTAGCATTCGATTGAGGCTTCATATTGATAATTTTACTATGTTGTTGATTTTGATTATCTGATTTGATTGGATTACTGATTTGCAATGATCTTCTCCCATATCGGTGGTATTATCTCTAGACTATCATCCTTCACGATATATCAGGTTTGCTACACTCCCCAACAATAAAAAATGATATCGTGGTATTTCTGTGCATTTTCGGCCCATTAGAACAAAGCTTAAGAGTTATCCCTGCTAGAAGAATCGGATTGATCTACTTCTTCGACTATTTTTAGTCAACTTAGATCTAATAAAACAATCAATGATGTCAATTAATAACACAACCAGATCATGCCTATCCACTGCACGCTACAAGAACGCAAAAACGTTATAACGAATCGCGTGAAATAAGAATTAATGTGTGGCTAAGATCAATCAATTGGCTAATTCATTCGTGAAATCCATTGACAGACATTTGGATGATTGATAATCTGGACATGCACATAGAAATAGCTTATTCTAGTTGGGATCTCCATCATGATCTTGAGACTCAACTCACATATGCAATGAGAAATGCTCAATCTGAACTTTTCCGTCAATTAACGTTCATTTGCAGACAGTCAAATTCAGGTGCAATTTTCGAGCAAACAATGATGAATTTCAAAAATATGGCACATGGGTTTTGTGCAGAAGGGTCTCATTTAGCCGACTCACGAGCAGTTTTTGAAAATTCTGCTTCGTTTGAGAGTAGTTTTGATTTTTCAGACCCTGAAGAAGGCAGATTTCGGGATGGACGGTTTTCCAACGTGGCACACAAACACATGAAGCATGAACATTAGTGGGATCGATTGACAAAGCTTTGATTGAATGCACGATGGAGAAATATAAAGAGAATAACTCAGAACCGTGGGCATAATGTATCAATTTAGGAGGGTAGAGTCAATAAAATTTTAATAAAATATTTGTGCTCTTGGCATCAATGACTAATGTATTTTTGCAAGCTCTTCAACACTCTACTTGTTTCTCTATGCAATATTTTACTTCACGAAACTAGAGACTTTAGTTTGCCTAATTGTCATTCTACCAAGGTCAAATTTTCTGCAGGTCTGGTTGGGTAACTCTTACAATGGAATTTATTTCATTTGTTTTACTGTAACAAGAAAAACAATAAAAAATTAATAAAATCATAAAAAAAAAAATGATTTTGTTTGTTCTATGGAAAGAAACCAAAACAAAATTTACAAAACTATAAAAATAATGAAAAACATTATAAAATCATAAACCTCAAAAACATTGTACAACTACCAATTTACAAATGAAATTCTAAAAATTCCTGAGTTGTTTTCATTATTTATGTTTTTCTTTGAGTCATTGTCACAACAATCAAAGACAAACAAGTATGCAAGGGCAACAACAGGTATCAAAATGCATTCTATTTTCTATGAGTTTCTTGCATTCGTACTTATTTATGTTTTGCATGATATATTCTTTGCAAATCTCACAATTTTTATGCAGGAATTTGTACTAAGTTTTGCAGGAATGAGGATAATCGCACTTTGCTGCTGCAATGATTTTCATGAATCACAACATTTTTCAGAAACACATGCTTTGCTAGACAGCTTGAAGGAGTTGTTACTCAATAGAAACAATTTTGTTGATACATAGAAACTTTTTGTGCATCCTTATGTTTGCTGTTACACATAAATATTTTGCTGTTACACAACAACATTTTGCTGTTGCACAGAAATATTTTGCTGTTACACAACAACATTTTGCCAAATTTCATGTTGTGACACTGTTCCATTTTCTCCTTCAAAGATGATTAGTCATCCTGTGTTGAATACATCTTCCATTTCCTTAATCCTTTATGACTTCACACACTCTTATCTTTCCGAGATGCATACATCATTTCCTTTATCTTTTTCAGTTCAATTTTTCCTTTCCAATTTTTGTTCTGAATAAAACAATCTCCCTTTCCATGATTCAATTGCCTTTTCATAAACACTGTTGCTATTGAGATCTTTCATATTGTCCTACCAAATATTTTTATACAAACTCGTGTTGACTAATGTGGGATTCCTTAAGGCCCACCTTTCAACAAGTCTTGCCCCATCAACCTCAACACCTTATCTGGGATATAGACTAGAGTTCCTTTTGAGTACCTAGAGGCTTGCATGCCTTAATGACAAGTTCTCTCGCTAGCAATCATGGGAATACATCAATGTCCCTTAATCGTTAGATCTTGCAAGTGGCTCAACATCAACACCTTTATTCACACTTCACAAGATGTACTCGGGTACCTTGACACTCATTGACATCACTGGTGAGTTTGTCTCGCATTGGTTAACGACATTCATCAATGGTCAGGAATCCAATGATTTCTCTTCATGCTCGACACCGACACATTCATTCACATGATTAGAATTGTACCATCAGTTTGTAGCGGGTGAAGACTATACACTTTTTCATGATCCCCTCAGCAGTTGTAATAGTTTGATTTCAAATCTATGAGAGTACCACAGTTCCATATTCTCCGCCTTCCACATTTCTCATGATTCAATAGTAGCAATTCAGATTCCTTCATTTCCCATGATCCAATTACAGTAGCAACAACATTAGTAGATCCATTTTCATAATCCTGTAGCAGTGACACCTTCCATCTTCGTACAGTCACAGTCACATATTCTTTGCTCCAGTAGTTACAACAGTTGCAGCTACAACACCAACCACGTTTTCCTGATCCAACAGCCGCAACAACTACATCTATTTTTTGGGTAAGTGGAGGTATGTTATTTTCTAATCTTTGATCATGTAATTCCTTATTTTCTAGTAATGAATAACTTTGGAAAATTCCCTCACCATACTCTATTTCCTTTTTCACTTTCATAACCTATGCCAAGTTGCATAAGGATATGCAACCACTTCAGTTTGCAAGGGGAGGGAGCCTATATTCACTACATACCATTATTCCATTTTACCATCTCATCATTCCATTTATGATTCACTAACATTTCTTCTACAATGACACTTTGTTGCATTTCAATTGATATACATATTGGCATGATTCATAAAGATAAGAAAAGGCTTTCTTATACACAAAGATGCTTTCTTATGCACATTGATAGATTATTATTTCCAGTGAGTACATGGCTAAATTATTACAACAAGAAAATCAATAAGTGAAATGAATGATTGTTAATACAAGAACCAACATTCTTTGTATTCATGGTTGTCACAAGAACCAACCATAAGAAAATTTCACATGATGTTACACATATTTCACATGCTGTTACACATGTATTACATGTTGTTACACATGTATTTTACATGCTGCTACTCGTGTACTTCATATCTTGGAAATATTCCTTACTAAAAATACATCATCAATCAAAGCCAGAGTCTGAATGCCAAAATTTCTTAAGAAGATCCATGCATGGTTGCATGAGGACATGCAACAAGTTGAGTTGGGGGGTATGTTGGGCCTTAGAAATGTCACTTTTTCATCCACCTTTTCTTTCACTATTCCTTACATTTCATTGTCCCATTAACCTTTTATCATACCATTTCCATAATGATATTTGGGTTTCTCCTTATTATTTTGCATTGTATTCATTTTAGTATTATAAGTGAATTTGTGATTAAATATTAGAAAAATAACATATTTTCATTATATATCAAGTTTGGATGAGTTTGATGATGTGTGCAGGCATATGTGAAGATTTCAACAAAGTCAAATATTACCACCTAGCCTCAAATTCGAATTTCATCTTCAAGCTTTGAAGATTTGAAGAATATTTGGGACAATCATTCAAGCATATTCAAAGGAGAAGATCATGGATATTTTGATAGGATATCTTATACAATATATGTGTGGAGGATTTGAAGGAATAAATTGAGAGAATAGTGGATCTGTAATTATGAGACTCTCATGTATAAAAGAGAGTGTTCTCTCTTCATTTGAGGGGAGTTAGAGAATCATCATGTAATTCATAATTTAGTCTTGTAATTAGGAGAAGGGGATTCTTAGCTTTGATTATTTCATTGTTATTCTTTCATGATTTGCCATTTGATTCTTGTAATATAATTTGATATTGATTTATTGTGTGAGCTCACATTTGTCTTTTGTCATTCAACTCTTCACATGTTGTATTGTTTTCCTAGATTAATTTCCTACTTTCCTAGTTAGTCTTTCAATGCTTTCCTAGATTAATTTCATTTCAACAATTTAGATTAGATTAATTCTACTTCATTCTTGCATATATAGTGTGCGTTCTTCGTAAGCCTACAAACCTCGGATTGACAAATTAAATAGTTGGGCAATTACTACAACAAAATTAAACAACAATATTTCTGCCTAACATATACAAAGAAGAAGCTGTTGATACTGAGAGGGGGGTGAATCAATATCAAGTACAATTTAAAAACCTTTTTCATCTTATACTTAAACCATTCAATTATATCCAATGAGCAATGAATAATAGTATAAGAGTTACACCAATACACCACAATACACCATGCACAATATATGAGAAACAAGCAATAGTTTTTGTTCAAGGGAAGTAATGACTTCCAAAGGTAGCTACAGCTTCCAAATGTAGAGGGAGGGATAAACCTCCAAGAGGAAGATACAATCCTCCAATATCAAGAGAGAGTTGAACTCTCCATATTTTCTCCTTCCTTCCACCCAAGAATATATGAGAGATAATAAAACTTTACATT
>JASDQU010223359.1:4750-15120 GCA_032191745.1 Picea mariana | reverse complement strand
ACTTTCTGTACCTGTTCTCATTTCATATGCCATAAGAGTCCCATGTAATTCATCCATTGTCATTTTGGTCAAGTCCCTAGTTTCTTCAATGGTGGAGACCTTAGCATCATACTTTAAGAGAAGTGATCTCAACACTTTTTGTACAACCAAGGATTCATCGAGCTCTTCACCTAATCCTATGATAGCATTAACAACTTCATCAACTCTAAGAAAATAGGTTGCAATATCTTCCTATTCATTCATCTTCAAATTTTCAAATTCTGCTCTATGTCGTTGAAGCTTGACCTGCTTAAAGGGCTATGCACATGGATTGTAGTTTGATGTGATGGTATAACTTTGTGATGCAGGGTCTGACATGGTTTATTTCAGGTTCTGACACTGTTTGTTATAGGTTTTCATGATTCTATATTGGATTATGTAAGGTGATGATGTAAAATAAAATCTTGGGTGCATGGCACTAACCCATGAGTATGGATTGATGCATTTTTTGTTGAAGAACAATGCTGGTTATGACACCTTGGTTATGTGATATATCTTGATGATGTATTGGAATCTTACTTGTTGGAAATATTGATGCATGCATTTAGCATATGGATGGGCTACACATTGGGACATGTGGTTGGTGAGTTGATGGGGTGATCATGTTGTACATCATTGATGATTCATAGCTTGATCTATAATTGATACATGTTTGGTACACTCATAGATGGAATATGCTTGATGATACTACACCATTGGTACTACTTGATCAACACAACAATTGGTATTTGTTTAAGATACATGATTGTGGCACTTGGTTCATGATGGAGACATATCATGAGTGATATGACACATGGTTGAAATATTGGTATATGCACATGGTTGGCATATCAGTAGATGCACATGGTTGACATATCGGTAGATGCACATGGTTGACATATCGGTAGATGCACATGGTTGGCATATTGGTGGATGCACATGGTTGACATATTGGTAGATGCACATGTTGGCATATTGATGGAGGCATATGATTGGTACATTCCATGGATGATATCTTTTGGCACATTTCATGATGATGATGTACATGGTTGATGTACATAGGTGTTGTGCATGATGAGCACACATTTTTGTACAGGATGTGCTTGGATGATATTTTGCTCATAATTATTTATTTCATTGTTGACATATCTTTTGCTTCATGATGCTTGGTATAGCATGAGTTTGATGCATGAATAGGTCCAAGGATCGTTATATGGTAGCACATTGTTCATCTTGTAGAGAAGATAGGGGAGACATACCCATAGGGGGAGTCATTCTTCTTCCCATGATTCTAGGAGGAGATATTTATCAGATGCATACCCAGAAAAGAGCCCTATATTTGAAGAAAGAGCACATTGGCATAATTCCAGGAGGAGCGATGGTCACATGGGGAGTATGTTCGATGTATTTTCAGCATTACATTAGAGTGATATACCTTTTTCAAAAGGGGAGAGATTATTTAGAGGAAGATCAAAGACACTCAGACAGGGGGAGAATCCCCAAGGAAAGTTCAAGTAGGGGGAGCAAACCCAAGAGGAAAATGGCCCTTTTCCATTGATTTCAAAGGGGGAGAGATAGTCACATTGATTTGATTGATGATTGTTGATTGGGAGAGATAGTCACATTTGGGAGAGATAGTCACATTGACTATTGATGTAGATCATGCCTTATCTACATGTTGACATCAATAATTGGTAATTGGTGTGGACATCAATATTGGTATTTCCATCAATGACAACAAGATCCAATAAAACATGCTCTGGAATGTATGATTTCTTAATACATTCAATTAATGATGGTAGGATTCCAACTTTTTTCCTCTTCAATGTTACTGAAAAATGATTGAACATATGATCAATATGATCATGAGTGTGTCCAATAAGAAGGAAACCAACTTTCACCTTTTGATAGATTCTTAGTTGAACAAACATGCTTAGATATCCAAACACAATTTGATTTTTGTTTTCATGAGTGGTGTTGTCTAACTATAGATATAGAACTTGAGGAATATTTCCAGACCAGTGAGTAAGCACATGATGAATTATGGTGATGGTCATATTTGCATCATTATGAATATTTGTAACTATGAAGTAAACCCTTAGACACATTTTTCCATTAAAAACTATACAACCAACCAAGTCAAACTGAATGAAATTCTCTTCTTGTAAATTTTTTGGTGTACAAACAAAATGTGGTAGAAGTGATTTCTTCTAGTCCATGCCATCAATTATCATACCTAAATATTTGTTTGGAGCATCATAAGACTTCTTCCAATGTTTGTACAACTTTTTCCTTTCACTTGATTATTGATTCTGATGTTCTTGAAGTGCTCTGACTATGGAATCTACACATGAAGTAAAATGAAAATATTGATAATATGTTTTCATAGTTAATAACTATCCAATTAAAAAAAWTAAAATAGTAAATACATACCTCTTTCTACCCCTTCATATTTATCTCTTCTTGATTTAAGAGTAACACATATACTGTAAATCYCCATCCTTGACTTCTTAAGAATACAAACATTGTTTAATTGTTTCTTCCACATTCTTTTAAAATATGCATATGTAATAAAATTACCATTTCCTTCAACACCTTCAACATATTTTGCGTAGAAGTTGTAGATTTCTCTCCTTGAGAAATTATCTGGAATATGTATTGTGTCTCTATCTGTCATACACTCACCATATTTTATCTCTCGTCCATGATGTACCTTTGAATAAAATGAAGGATCTTTTTCCAACCTTGTTTATATTCTTGATAGACAAATATTACCAATTGAGTGAATATTTTGAAATCCTTTGTACAAAGTAAAAGATTCTCCATGCGATAATCATATCATGTTGTTTGGGCTTCAAAATGTCATACAAATATCACTCATTACCATACATTTTTTACCTATGCTTCCATTATATCACTCATTATTCACCACCATGTCACTTCATTTTCCCTATTGTTCACCATTAATGGGTCTCATTTATATTTTCCAAATATTATTTATTTTTAAGCAATTTTAAGAGAAATTCTTGATTAAATATTAGAAAATAATATATTTTACTTTATATATGGAAAATGGATTGTTTTTGTGACATGTGTAGGTGCCAAGGAAGCTTCCAAGACACCTTTATGTGGCCTTGCATGATCAAATTCGAATTTGAGAAGATAAACCTTATGGAGAAGATCAAGGACAAAAGGGGGTTATGTGTCTAGATGGTTGAGAGATGTATGGAACTAAAGAGAGATTAGTGGATGATCATTATGAGTTTGTTACTCATCCCATTGTATAAATAGGAGTACAATCTCCTCCATTTTTAATCATGAAGCTTGTAATCTTAGAATTAGAGAGAGTTGTAATCTTAGAGTTGGCTTGTAATAGAGATTTTGAAATAAAGAATCATACTTCGATTTTGCTTCTACATCTGAGTCTCCTTTGAAGTGGTGTGCTTGTGAAGTTATGAAGGGCCCCCATGGCCTCACTTGCATGCTTATTTTCTTATTTTAGGTATAACTTAATTTATGTTTTTGTTTGATTTCAATTTTTAAAGTCTTGTTAAATGCTCTAATACTAGAAGGATCTTATTTGAAAGTGTTTTTGTAAGAGAACCATAAGATCTCAGACAATTATTAGATTTAGGATTGTTTGGTTTCATCTCTTAAGTTTTGTTAAATGTTCTAATATTGGAAGAGTCTTATTTGAAAGTGTTCCTGTAAGAGAACCGTAAGACCTCATACAATTATTAGATTTAGATTTGTTTCATTTCAACTTTCAAAGTTTTTATTAGATGTTCTAATATTGGAGGAGATCCTAAAATTCAATTGTTCTTGTAAGAGAACCTTAGGATCTCGATGAATGTTAGATCTAGGTTTTTTTAGTTGTTGGAAGAGATCTTGTTGAATATGTTCTTGTAAAAGAACCAAAGATCTCAG
The DNA here is from genome assembly GCA_032191745.1 of Picea mariana. NCBI lineage: Eukaryota > Viridiplantae > Streptophyta > Pinopsida > Pinales > Pinaceae > Picea > Picea mariana. Next base: position 11,175 of record JASDQU010223359.1, on the reverse strand, counting down.
ACATATTAGAAATCTTTCTAGACCTATAGGTGGCACTTCTAAGTTTACCTTCCCGGGTTGACATTAAATTAAACTCTGATTGACATCATCAATTATAACTAAACACATGTCTTAGTGGATATCATGCACCCCATTAAATATGAAATTTTCATGCTCTTATTGATTGAAAAATATTTCTTCCTTTTATTCAAGGCATACATGTAGTCCATGTTTTTCAAACAATTCTTTTGAAAACGTTCACTTGAAATCAAATCACTTATAGAAACTAATTTAGTCAGAAATTATTTCCTAGACCTTGTATAACTAGAATGATTTGGATTGATATAAAAAGGTCTAGTCCTAGTCCTATACACAATGTTTATTTGAAATKTCTCCACTATTTCATCATCCTCACTAGAAGGAATTTCCTCATCACTAGAATGAATATCAAGCAAAACATTGTCAAGAAGCTGAACAAGAGAGTGTCAATCATATTGATTTGTTRCAGCTGAATGATTGAGAACATGATATTCATTCCTAGGTCCATAATCATCTTGATTGATAATCTCATTGATAAGAGGGATATCAAACTCACTAGAAAAATGATTACCATCCTCACCAATGTCATTAGATCTTCCATGAAAATATTCARTTGAAGGAAAATCATCATCACCCTTAAGAATATAAATGTCATTAAAMTCTTCTCTAACAATAATGTATTMATCATCAACAACACCATCACCGGTGCCTCTAAAATATTCACTTGGAGGAAAAACATCTTCATCACCATTGGTGCCTTTAAATTTCCCACTTGGAGAAAAGTGTTCCACCATCAACATAATCATTTTCACTACTTTTAAAATCCCCACTTGAGGGAAATTATTCATAATCCTCATCAGAACCTTGAAAATCCTCACTTGGAGGAAAATTTCCATCATCGTCATCAATACCTTGAAAATACTTAGTTGGAGGAAAATCATCATCAACATTGTTACCTTTAAATTCCCCACTTGGGAAAGAGTGCCCACCATTGGCTTAATCATATTCACTTCTTTTAAAATCCCCAATTGAGGAAAATTCTTCATCATCCTCATTAGTTCCTTGAAAATATTCATTTGGAGGAAAATCTTCATCAGTACCTTGAAAATCGTCACTTCAAGGAAAATCATCATCATCAACATCATTGCCTTTAAATTCCCCACTCAAGAAAGAGTGTCCACCATTGGCATAATCATCTTCACTACTTTTAAAATCCCCAATTGAGGGAAATTCTTCATCATCCTCATTAGTTCGTTGAAAATCCTCACTTGGAGAAAAATCTTCAGCATCCTCAGTAGTACATTGAAAATCCTCACTTGGAGGAAAATCATCATCAACAACATTGTTTCCTTTAAATTCTTCACTCGGTAAAAAGTGTCCACCATTGGCATAATCATCTTCACTACTTTTAAAATCCCCACTTAAGGGAAATTCTTCATCATCCTCATTAGTGCCTTAGAAATCCTCAATTGGAGGAAAATCTTCATCAGTACCTTGAAAATCCTCACTTGGAGGAAAAGTATCATCCCAATAATTTAAACTGTGATCAAAATCTCCACTTTGAATTACATTTTGATTATTTTCAATATTATTAAAATGTTGAGAAAATTGATCACCATAAGATTCCTCCTCTTTATCATTGGTGCCTTCAAAGTCCTTTGATTTAGGACTTTCCTTATGAACATGTTGAATAACATTGATTGCACTATGATCAAAATTATGACTAGATGAAAAATATGACACCTCATTTACATTAAAATTTGATGCAGGAGCATCGTCAACAAGCACACGTTGAGAGAAAACTCAGTGCCTTAGCTTGCCTTTGAATCATTTCAGAATATGAAACGCTGGCGTTTCCTACAAATCTTTCTTGAATTGACTGAAAATTGAAGAAGATCAAAACACTTGGGATTGAATGATCACGAGTGATCTGGGAGTTTCACTCCTAGACTTTAATGTAACAGTGCTTAAGGGGTAGTTAGCTTCTTTCGAGAAGATAAGTAGTCAGAGGGAACCCTAGGAACCTTCTTGTATATGTAGATGCATTGTATGCCCAAATGAGGCTGTTGGAAGAATATTGTTGCTGAATAGGAGGTAGCTGCAAGTTAGTTAGAAATCCTTAGAGGAGGAAATAAGAGATAGAATAGTTTTTCGAGAGATCTTGAGAGAGATGAGACTCTATTACAGTCTAGCTTGCACACATTGTAATAAGACATTCATCTTAATAGAAAGAACACATTTTTTCCTACATATGAACTTTCTATGTGTTTATGTGTATCTGATGAATGTTATCGGTATGTGTTTATGTGTGTTATATATGCATGATAGGTTTCATTTGTAGTAGGAAGATAGATTTCTCTATCTTTGTTGAGTTTAAATATCATTTTGGATTCTTTAGGCTGTGCAAGGAGAGAACAACAGAACATTGGAGGTTTTGTAGCCAACGCATGGAGGGTGCATATGAACTCTGTGGAACCAGAAAAGAGCATGTCGGGAGGGCGCACCAGAGTGATAACAACTCAAGGGAAGCCTCTAGGTTGTTGAATACCTTAAGGAGAAATTGTGTAGAGGAAGTATAGAGAGATAGAGTCACTGAAAACTATGTAGAGTTCATCGAGGTGGGCATTGGGCAGGTGCAAACGTGCACCGAAGAAATCTCTATCGAGTTCAAAGAGAAGAGTATCAAAGGAAGGTACTCACAGAGTTGTTGAACACTCTGAAAAGATCTGCAAGTGTGCATTGAGAAAGAGTTGTTGAGAAAGTGTAAGAATCCCTTTGAGGAGTAAAGGGATTGAAACCTTATAACTTAAGTAAGTAAAAATTCAATAAAGACAGTGCAAGGAGTGTGTGCAGAAGTGAACTTATCCCAATATTCACAAGCTCAGGAGGAGTAGTGAATGTTTGCATGCAGAGCACAAGTGTGCACCAGAGTCGAAGATAATATTCATTTTCAAATCTCAGGAGGAAAAGAAGAGTTGAGACCCTTTCAACTAGTCTCACAGGAGAAGGTTCAAAGACCAAAACCTTTGAACACATAGAAAATTTCCCAAGTCTGGGAGAACAAATAAACTTGGGAGGAGGAGAGACAACAATCGTCAGATCGACGGCAAGAAGAGGTATGAATCGTCAGATTGGGGTCTAGGACGAATAAGGAATGAGTGAGGAGAATGATAGATCCCATCCGTCGGATCCGAGCACACAGGATCAACAGTCATTAAATCCAGGTAAAGTGCATAGGCCTTAACCCTTTGTGTGCATAGAAGAGTGGACTTGCCAAAGTAATAAAGTGATTAGGGATCATCCATCATCTAGAGGGACAGGTGGCACGAGATATACAACTTGGGAAGTTTGTAGACTAGGAGAGAGAGAAATCGTCGAAGAGTGGATCTTGGTCGTTGGTCGCCATGGGGGTATGTTTCAACAGATCTAAGGCTTTAGGGAAAATCATTTCGAATATTTCAGTTGAAGAGTTGAAACTCATGAACCCTGAAGAGATGAAGTGAATCTAGACTGTTAAATCTAGAGGGACACGTGGTGGGAATCTATTGTCTTTGGGTGAAATCACTCCAGGAGGAACGATTGTGTAGGAGTTTGAAACTCCCGAATCTCGAAGAGCCAATGTGGATCGTGTTTGTTGGATCCAGGGGGGACACCTGTCGACAGATCGTGAACTCCAGGTGAAAGCACTCTGGGAGGAAGCAATCATGGAGAAGTTGAGACTTCTAAAGGCTGAAGTTATGAAGTGGACTAGAGTCATTGATTCGAGGAGGACACGTGGCAGAAGATCTACCATTTGAGAGAAAAGTCACTCTGGGAGAATAAGGAGGTGTTGGAAAAGAACTCCTGAAGGCCAAAGAGTTGGATTTCATCTAAGCCACTTGTTCACCGAGGATAGGTGTTAGCAGATCTTCCACTTCATAAGACAACCATTTAGGAGGAAGCAAGGGTAGAGAGTTTGAAATTATCGAACCCCGAATTGCCGAAGCAAATCACGACCATTGATTTGAAAGGGACATGCATCGATAGATCATGGAAATCTGGGAGAGTGTTCTCCAGAGAAAAGGAAATAAAGGAGGCTGATATTGGCCACCAGTCAAGAGGCACCATCCAATATCATAGGATCAATGACAACGCTTTATTGCGGGGACTGAAAGTTCTCGAATTGTAAAAATCCTAGAGCGGGCCACAATCGAAACCACGATATTTCTAAGGGGATACGTTGCAGTTGATAGTGAATTGTAGGGAGAAAAGAAATGTGGTCTCAAACCACTATTGGACATCCCAAAATCACATGATTACGTGAGGTCATAGCCCTAGGTCACATGTGAAGAAAGGACTTCACGAGGGGAGCTAGTGTCTATTATTTGAATTCTTCAAAGAATCCATGAAAGAGTCTGCGGGTTTTCTAGAACCTGCACTTTGAAGGATAGGGGACCTCTGTAAAGTAGTTGGGGTCTAGCAGAGGCTTGAAGAGTCTATCTAACTCCTTGATTTGAACGATCCTAGACCGGGAGGTCGTGCAGCCCCGAGGGAGAGAAGGGGGGTATGCATCAAGTGGTATCAAAACTATTTTTTTCTTGCAGATAGCAGGAAAAGATGAGAAGGTGAATAGAGATATTCTGATAGCATTAAATGGTATCAGAAGTTGAAGATGAAGTTTTCCTATAGACCGCAGATGAATGGAGACAGAGTCCTGATGTACTGTAAATATTGTTTCAAGGTTTGCAACAAATGGTAGACAACTAGGGGGGATGAAGACAAAAAATATGGCTACTAAATTCCATAAGTGTGGTCGAGGAGAAGGCGCAAGTAGAAATGTAAAGTAGAAATTGACAAGGATCTCATTGAGAGAAGGGAAAGAATGGAGCAACTGACATCAAATATGCAGCAGGAAGCGAAGGTACACTGGAAATATGAATGGCCTTTGAAGAGGAAAGTGAAGTGGCCTATCCAGAAGTTGTTATCCATAAGGAAACATCAAGCAGTGAGGAAATGGCTGAAGCATGATGAAAAAATCAGTGGAATAGAGGAGAAAGTGATTCACATCTATGAACCAGAAGTTGGGAAGAACCTCAGTGATGAGGAGGAGATGAGATCAAATAGAGATCTCATGAATTGTCAGGAGGGAAGAGATAAATTATTATATTGCTATATGGGTGATGAGATGAGATCAAGCTGAGATATCATAGAATACCAGGAGGGAAGGACTGAAATCCCAATTTTCCAGGTGGGAAGGGGAAAGGTGAGACTATCTGAAGGTCTCAGAAGCTCATAAGATATTTCATATCAACAAGGGGTGCTGACAGATGAAATGGAGGCAAAGGAGAGGTCTCATCTGTATGAATATTCATGTGGAGTTGCATGCCATGTGAATGACGATTATGAGAAGTTAAATACTTCCATCAGAGTGGAGGAGGATCAGAGGTATAGTGTGATCATTGGATGAATCAGTATATTCCTACCAATCAGCCCAGTGGAGGCCAATGCACATACTGAGAGTGCAGCAGAAGCAGAGGAAGGATAGCCAACGGTGATTGTCATGATAAAGGAGTAGATATTATAATCTACCCAAGGAAAAGAGGAATAGGAGCATACATTTGAGATGCTCACTCAGTGGGAGATGGAGTTGAATATGTTGGAGGATTGGTTGGACAATCCAGAACCAGAAGATGGTTACCATGAGACACAAATGTAGATTGCAGGAGAAGAGAATTCAACATAATTGCTCAAAAATTTCATCCCGGGAGTTGAGCAAGAGATGACTACAACACTGGAGCCTGCAACAGAAGAGGAAGCAAACATCATAGATTTTTCTAAGATGTATGAGGAAATAGAAGCCCTGGAGAGAAGGGTAAATATATAGAGTAGGCATATCCAAAAGGTCAAGTTGGAAACAGGTGGAGGAGCATACCAGCCTGGGGAGTAGCTAGAGGAAGTTGGAGTTGATCCAACATAGGAGGAGATGATAGAAGTCAATCATTCAAAGGAGGAAGCTCAGAAACAACTTAGAGGTGAGACTATAGAACTGGAGTCTGCAACAGAGTGGCCAACTAGTGCCACAGGAGATGAAGATAACATGAAGGGTCAGATTGATCAGATTGGTAAGGAAGGGAACGAGAACACATTTCAATGAGCCCAAGGGATGGATAAAGAAGAGAATTCAGTGGAATTGCTCAAAAATTTCAGCCAAGGAGATGAACATAAGGAAACTGTAGAATTGGGATCTACAATAGAAGGAGATGAGCATTCAGATGAATGGCTCAAAATTTTTTAGCCAGGAATCTGAGCAAGAGATAACTGTAGAATGTGAACCTACAACAGAGGAGGAAGCAATAGATAGCATGGATATTGTTGATCTATGTGAAGAGATGGAGGCACTAGAGAGAAGGGTAAATATGTAAAGGCAT
>JASDQU010223356.1:0-10099 GCA_032191745.1 Picea mariana | reverse complement strand
CAAATGTGAACATACATAACAACATATACCAACAACAAATATCATCAATAAGTCATCACCACAAGGAATGCAAAGAATAGAATGTTATTCAGTGTGTTTTATGAAATTCCTCTAGGTGTCACTACTTGGAACCTCTCAGAAAAGGAGTTATAGAAAAAAGGCATACCTTGTTGAACTTTGGCTTATTCTAGAGAGCAAACTTGTAGAGCATGCCCTGCACAGAATATTTGTTGTATGGATCTAAAAATTGTACATAGAATACTACAACCTGTACTATAACCAACACATTTGGTCTTACTGAATTTGGATCTGTTATGAAGAAGTTATGACATTTTTACTCGAAACACCTGTTTTAGGCTAGTTTAAGGACTAGCCACAAACCTTATTTTCCACGGAGTGTAAATCCAAAAATACAATGATCCACAAACTGAAATTCCTAGCACATCTACTTGGATATGTTTTCTGAATGGCCTCCCAATTTCATGGTCTGAATCATTCTAGAAAAAACGTTATTGAGAAAATGGTGAGATGACCTGTAAATAACATACCTTAGAAAGAATCATCAAAATAATTTATCCTCCTTTGAATTTCAGCCTTATTTACTTCACCTTCCCTCTGAAATTCGACTTAGATATCCTTTGGTTACCTCAGTCACCTATAGATATTCAATATTCTCAAGAGTGATTGAAATGGGAGAGCCTTGCCTCTTATTTATACATTCATGTAGATTCCTTAGAAGCATCTTCTAGACCACTTTGTCCACATAGTCACCTATGTCCAACTTTGCCCAATTTTCCACTTGTCCATTTATCCAATAGCCACTTGACTACTTAACCCATTTTTCTCATTTTAGGGTTAACCTTCTTATAACCACTTTCCATAATTAGAAAGTTTCCCATTTACTTTATTATTTAAATAATCCTCCTTGACTTTCTCACTTCACTTTAAATAATCTTCTTTGACTTTGTCACTTCACTTTATTATTTAAATAATTCTCTTTGATTTTGTCACTTCACTTTATTATTTAAATAATCCTTTTTTACTTTGTCACTTCACTTTATTATTTAAATAATCCTCGACTTTGTCAATTCACTTTAAATAATTCTCTTTGACTTTATCACTTCACTTTATTATTTAAACAATTTCTTCTTTGGAAGAACTTTGACTTCTTTGACCCTTTGGGGCTTCAAGCCAACATATGAGGGTCCTTCAACTTCGTAAGGCCATAACTCTCAAACCGTGAGGATTTATGTGACGTTCCACATACCACCAGAAATGGCTTGACAAGCACTATCCATATAGGATAGTTTCACTGAAAAATTTACTTATATTCATCTCATTATTCCATAATTAAGCATGGGTTCTTTGGCCATACTTCTAGGATAACTCAACCACAAAGCATCTTCCCGTGAGTGCTTTAACCATAAGGGGGCCACTTTGGAGTTCATAGAAAAGCATATTCCCATGAGGGATTTCACCATAAGGGGACCACTTTGCAGTTCATCCATTTGTATAACCATGACAAGACAATAATGAGTCATCTTTGCATAACTCCAACTATGCATCATATCTTAATGATAACTCATTGATCCATCTTCATCTATGCATGCGACTATGAATCCTATTGACATCAATCCATTGGCATCAAGGTCAATACATGATACATCAATCACTACATCAATATACTATGACAAGACATTGTTCCTTTGACATCAATCCTTTGGCATCAATGACAACATGATCCAACACATATGAGATGCTAAGTCAAATGGCATTGGATATTCATAATGAATACAATATACTAGTAATGAATCAAATAAGGTAAGATTTTGTGTTCAATATGGATTTACTAACCCATGATCTCTTATGCATAAGATGAATCCAATCACTGCTTAGCAATGAGTGCTTTCCATATATAAATTACATTACACTAATGTCTAGTCATAACATCATGACTGTACATACCCATCATATTATATAGGGTAATAATATAAGTATATATTATTATTATTATTATCTTATATAAGTTCATATGATATTAATCTTCCATGACTACCAATCCTTTTAAACCATAGTTCTGTGCATGATTGTTGTGCATGCCAATTTGGCATGCACAAAACTGTTGGGGCATGCATTAAATTGTTCCCAATAGTTCTGTGCATGCCCCAACAGTGTTGTACATGCCAATTTGGCATGCACAGAAGCACCAAGGAAAAACATATGACATGTTAACTTAAATGGAATTGGATATTCATAATGAATACTCTATACTAGTAATGAATCAAATAACATAATGCATAACATGAATCCAATATGATAATGCATAACATGAATCCAATCACTTCTTAGTAATGAGTTCTTTCCATATATTAATTATATTACACTAACGTAATGTCATAACATCATGCCTATACATACCCATCAACTTATATAGGGTAATAATATAATCTAAGTATGATCAATCTTCATGTCAATATCTAAATACGATATCACCATTAAGTGGCGTTGGTCTCAAAATTAACAAAAAATAATAAAAACTACGAAGCAATTAACATTTATCTCCAAACTTCAACTCTAAACCATCGCTGAGATATATCTCTCCATACCTGAAAAAAGAAAAAAAAAACATTTTTCAAATTTAAAATTTAAAACTTTTAAATAAAATATATCTACAAATTTTAAATAAAATGTACACATACCATTTTAGATAAATAAAACAAATTGTGATTAAGAAAAACTGACATACCAAAATTGTTGAAATTTCCTCTTCCAAAATCCATGTGCTCCTTTTCTACTGATAATTTAAACATCGTTGTAACAATAAAAAGAAAAACCAGTAACACATATTAGCATATACTTTATTAGCAAATATTTTAAAGATATTTAACCTTATTAAATAACAATGAAAAATAATAACATACCCAAGCAGATCATCAATATTAACATAACCATGTGAGCAATAATAACATACCTAACCGGAGTTCCACAGATCTAAGATTCAACGGTTTCATCTTCCAAAATCCATGTGCTTTTTTTCTACCAATAATTTAAACATCACTGTAACAATAAAAAGAAAAACCAATAATACATACTAGCATATACTTTATTAGAAAATATTCTAAAGATATTTAACTTTATTTTAAATAATAATGAGAAAGAATAACATACCCAAACAACTCATCAAGATTAACATAACCATATGGGCAAGAATAACATACCCAACCGTAGTTCCATAGATCTAAGATTATTTCTCTCTCTAAATAGTATCACTTCCAAAATAGTTACTCTCCATATTAAGCCATTCTTTGTATAAATATTTGATTTTCTTTTATAACCAAATGCTTTTTCAACATTGCCTACATGATCTAAACAAAGTAAGATCATATCTAGCAAATTTTTAAAGAGAAAAATTGTGTKCTTGTAAATTCTCTTGTGTTCATGCARAAAGTTYACAAATCTCCATATTAAGCCATTYTCCAAGTAAAATACTTATCCATTCTTCAAGGAAAATACTTATCTCCTCTTCTACAATGGAATAGATGGAATAGTGGAATTCACGTTGTTGTATGCAAAAAATACATCTCCATATTACACCATTCTCAGACAAGAAGGCAAGRAATGCAAYCCAAGAAAATTTGGAATCTTCCCCTTTTCTAGTGTGGGATAGAGTTTGTTCTCAAATAATCAAATGGTCAAGTTCAAAATTTCCTACATCATGATCTAAAGTTTAAACATGTATAAATAAGATCATGAATAAGATCATGTAATCATATTTTAAAATCTATAATAGTTCAGGTTGAATCATGATATAATATTAAATAAGATCAATATCCAAGTGAATTTAGAATATTCCCTCTTTTTGATGTGGGAGATCTATATTTTGTTCTCATATAATCAAATGCTAGATTTCAGAATTAGGTTTGCATCATAATCTAAACATAAATAAGATTGAATGTACCATTTTAGACGACAATAAGATTATATAAGAGTTATATATATTTCAAAATGATTGATTGAAGCATTGAGAAGTTATATAGACAATAATTGAGTAACCCTTCTATGAATAGGAAAATCTTAATTAAAAATTTGATTAAACATAAATGTGAAAAAAGTAAAAAAAATATACATATTCAACACAAATAAGATTGAACAATTTATATATAAAAGGCCCAACATAAAAACAAACTAAAATTCACTAATGTGCAATGTACATACATTTAATTAAGCATCATACTAAATAGATGCATCCTTTTTAGGTATGGATGCATCCTCCTCAATCCCAATCTCCCGCACTATCTTCTCCACATTTCCCTATAACACATTTCAAATTTGTACATTTGAAAATTAAATTTAAATAATTTTAACAAATTAAATTGTAGTTTTAAATTTGGAAACTGGCGCAGCCGCACCCGTAGGCACGTCCGCTCACAGGATCTTCGCCTTCCTTGGCTCGAAGAACACTAACCGGTCCTTCTATTTCCCTATCGGGAAATCTGCACCCACAGAATCCTTCGTGTGATCCCCTCTCTTTACTTATCGGGGAATCGGACTTCGCGGTATCGCGAGGTCAATGGTCAAGCGCTGGTGTTTTGAATCCCCAAAACCTGATGCAAGTCAACGCTAACCTTTCCTTTACCTGGTCGGGGTTTCTCTTATCGCGATTTCACCACTCGCGATATCAAACAAATGGATTTACCAAACCCCGAACCTCGATGTACCGATACACCGATGCACACGCGGGTTGACTATTCAACGATCCCGTCACCTCGTCAGGATTTTGGACTTCGCGGGATCAGAAATCCTAATGCCAAATGTTTCGGGACATTACTTTCCCCGAACTTCGATAACTCGTGCCACCTGTCCTCCACTAATTCTTGTGGCCCCACGCTCCTTTAGTTGTCGGGAAATCGTGTATCGTAATTTTGTGATTTTCGTTGCAATGTTTTGGAGTTTCAATCCACGAAACCCAGATACACGATCCTATGTGCGGATCCGATGGTCCTTGTGACTCGGATCAAAGACTCTATCTGTCCTGAGCTTAAACCTTCAGGAATACGATGCTGTATCTCCCTTGCACTTTTGTGAGATCTGTCGGCCCACAGATTATCGCGAATCCTCCTCGTAGAATTTAAACCGTCCATTTCCTCTTTGATGATTCCGCGAAATGACTAAGTGTTCTTCCGCAGAACTCGTTCACCTGCATGCAAAATTGAAATGCTTCTTGCCAATATTCAAAGCACAACTTCACCTTACTGTCCTTCAACAAATTCAAAGGCCTATCCCTCCTGAGATTTTTGTAAAAGACCCCTGCACGCACTCCTTGCAACAACCCTTCAACAACATCTAAGTGTTCAAATCTTCGACTCTGCGCACACCTACAGCAGCAGTCCTTCAATACTTCACTCAGGTTCGCATCCCTGAAGTTCACTTGGCCTACGCACTCCTTGCACGGCTCCAGTGCCCAGCTGCACTTTTTGGATGAACGAGAATAAAAGTTATCTCTAATTGAACCCTCTGTCAACGCACTCCTTGCGGACAATTTAACTGCACTCCTTGCAGGAATCCTCTGGCTCAAACAGAGAAACAATTGAAACTCATTCCTTCTTCCCTTTAGATTTCAAACTCAACCATGAAATCATATACACAACACATAAAGAAAATGTATAACTGGAAGCAAACATTCATGAGCATATCAACATCAATACACAGAGAATAGACACAAAACCATGAATTTGAATCAATTTCCTTCTATTAATTCAAGATCTGTACATGGGTGTTCTTACACAGCCCTCTACATGCTCTTGCTCTTCCTGAATTCTCCAGAATAATATTACAATGCACAATGAGGGTGTCTATAACCCGTTTCCCTTTTGTACTCTAGAAACTGTCTAATCTAGAATTAAAATTCTATATACCTGCATTAACTATCTTAAATGCCGTCTATCTACTAAGGATGAGAGCTATCCTCTCAAGGTTCATTTACAATATACAAGTGCGCTTCAATAAATTGTTACATTTATGTTCACGCAGCAACTTCAAAGCGTTTTCAAAATTTGTGATGGCTTGTCCAGCTGTCTTCCGCTTCAGCGTTGGCTTGCTTGATGAGTTGGCAATGCTCCTGCATCATACTCCCTGGCTTGAAACTTTTCATGGGCTCCTGTCCATGAGCTCCTGCACGGTTTGTCCATGCTTCTATATTTCCACTTCCGTCTCCCAACTGACATCTTCAACTGGATGATTCTTCCACTTGACCAGATACTCAAGGTATTGCTTTTGCCTGGTCCTCTTGCCTACTCTCTTGTCCAGTATGCACTCCATCTGGACCTCTCTGTAACTGGAATCTGCTTTCACCACTGAACCTCTGACTGTTCATTACTTCCAGTTTCTGTTTCCCTAGCTCTGTATGGGTATAAATCTGAGATATTAAATATCGCAGAAATTTTAATCCCATCGGGTAATTCAATCTCATAATCATTTTCTCCAAACTTTTTCAAGACTCTGCACGGTCCGATTTTCTTCATCTTCAACTTATTGTATGTTCCCCTCGGGAACCTTTCATTTCTCAAATGTGTAAGAACCAGATCACCAACCTCGAACTAAAGTTGTCTTCTATGTTTATCTACTCTGCACTTATACTCCTGGCTTGAATTCTGCAGTCGCTCCTTCACCTAGCTGTGAAGTTCTTTCATCGCCTCAGTGAATTCTTCTGCACTAGCACTCCTAGTTGCAGTCTATTCTAAATCCCTCAACTTAGAAATTCCCCTTGGCTGTATGCTGTAGACAACCTGAAATGGACTCTGTCCTGTACTCCGGTTCACCGAGTCATTATACGCAAACTCTGCCTGCGGCAATATATTGTCCCAACTACTGTGGTGCTATGTCACCAAGCTTCTTAGCAAGTCTCCCAGACTCCTGTTTACCACTTCTGTCTGTCCATTCGTCTGAGGATGATAAGCTAAACTAAACAACAAGTTAGTTCGCAACTTTTTTCATAAGGTCCTCCAAAAATGCCCTATGAATTTCGTGTCTCGATCCGAAACAATACTCCTTGGTAAGCTGTGAAGTCGAATGACTTCTTTGAAAAACAGGTTCGCGTTGTGCGTCGCATCACTGGTCTTCTGACATGGAATGAAGTGTGCCATTTTGGAAAATCTATCCACCACCACAAAGCTTGAATCAAATTCTCTTTGTGTTCTTGGCAACCGCATGCTAATCGCATTCCACAGCCTCTCAGGTATGGGAAATCGTTGATAAAAACCAGCATTCTTCTTTCTCCCCTTCGAATGTTGGCAAATTCTGCATCTGTCCACAAATCTCTTTACCTCTGATCGCATCCCTGGCCAAAAGTATGATTCTCTCAGTTTTGTGAATGTTTTGTCATGACTGAAATGTCCGGCCAATCCTCCGCTGTGTTTCTCCTTCAGCAAATTCTCCCTCATGGAACAATTCAGAATACATAGTTGATTGCCCTTAAACAACAATCCTTCCTAGATCATGTGTTCGGCCCACTGGCTTCTATCTCTGAGAACTAGATTCTCAGTTGCTTCATACACTTCCTTGAAGTCTAGATCATCTCTGTACATGTCCCTGAGATCATCAAAACCCAATGTTTTGACTCGGAACTCCTGCAACAACAAACACTTCCTGCTCAAAGCATCAACAACTTTGTTAGCAGTACCAGCAATATGTTTAATCACAAATGTAAAATTCTGCATGTATTCAACCCATTTAACATGCCTCTGATTCAACTTCTCCTGTTGAGTCACAAACTGCAAAGCATGATTGTCACTGTACAGTACAAATTCCTTCGGGATCAAGTAATGCCTCCATTTCTTTAATGCCTGTATGATAGCATCAAATTCTTTATCATACGTGGAGTATTTCAATTTCATCTCATTCAGCTTCTCTCTAAAGTACGCTATCAGCTTATCTTCTTGACTCAAGACTTCTCCGATTGCAAACGCACTTGCATCGCATTTCACCTGAAATGTCTTCTGGAAATCTGGCAACACCAAAACTGGTTGTTCTGTAATCTTCCTTTTCAACAATTTGAAACTCTTCTCAGCATCATCATTCCAGTGAAAATATTTATGCCTCTTCTTCACTGTATCCATCATTGCTGCGCTAATTCCACTGAAATTTTTTATGAACTTCCGGTAGAAACTAGCCAATCCGTGAAAACTTCTCACCTCAAATACGTTCCTCGGTGATGGCCAATTCTTGATTACTTCCACCTTATCTGGATCCATCCTCAACTCATTCGCTGAAACAACAATTCCCAAGTAAATGAGTTATGTCTTCATGAAGGAGGACTTCTTCATATTAATCAACAGCTTCTCCTGCTGTAATTTCTGCATCACTGTAGCCAAATGCTTCAGATGATCCACTACTATTTTATTGAAAACCAACATGTCATCCAAATACACAATGACAAATTTCCCGATGAACTCCTTCAGGACTTCGTTCATCAACCTCATGAAGGTACTTGGCACATTTGTTAAGCCAAATGGCATAACAAGCCATTCATCCAAACCCTCGGTTGTCTTGAATGCTGTCTTCCATTCATCTCCTTCTCTCATGCGAATCTGATGATAACTGCTTTTTAAATCAATCTTCGAGAAATACTTTTATTCACTCAAGCAATCCATCAGATCATCCATTCTTGGCAATGGAAATCGTACCTGATGGTTATTTTGTTGATCTCTCTTGAGTCGATACACATCCTCCAGCCTCCGTCTTTCTTCGGATTGAGTACTGTCGGAACAACACATGGGCTCAAGATTTCTCTGACCAAACCTTTGTCCAACAAATCTTGGACTTGTCTTTTGACCTCTTCATTCTCTTGCGGTGCCAACCTATATGAAGATTTGTTTGGAAAACTGGCTCCTGGTATAAGATCAATATGATGACTCACACTCCTGATCGGTGGCAATGAACGAGGTAATTCGTCCACTACTATGTCAGCGAACTCTTCCAGCAGTTCCTGAACCTCTTCTGGCAAATCATCCACTCTTGTGCTAGTCAGAACAATCCTCAGCTTTCTGACCACAATGAATTGTGGATCCTCCTTCTTCTTAACCTCCGTAAGAAGTTCCTTCCCACTCATGAGAAGTACTGTGTTGCTTACCTCTGGCTTCACCTCCTTATCCTTTATCAGAAGCAACAAGTGTGTCCTCCCATTCTTTTCTAGGGTGTATGTGTTCATTCTCCCATCATGAATCACATTCTTGTCATATTTCCATGGTCTACCTATCAATAGATGACAAACATCCATAGGAGTAACATCACACAATATCTTATCATTATATCCACCTATCTTGAATTCAACCAAGCATTGTTTAGTGAAAGTTACCTGGTGTCCTTTTTGTAGCCACGAAACTCTGTATGGGCTTGGATGATTAGTTGTCTCCAGCTTCAGCTTCTCTACCATCTCTGTAGAAATGAGATTGTCCATGCTACCACTGTCTACGATGACCTTGCACACCCTATCCTTGGTCTTGCAAGAAGTCCTAAAAAGTCTGGTCCTTTGGACTAAACTTTCCACCTCCTTCTTGGGAGTCAAAAGGACTTTTCGCATCATGAGCGATCTTCTGCCTTCAACATCTTCTGCCTCAACATCCTGCCTCCGTGCTTCGGTGATGTGAGCTTCTCCAATTTCCTTCTTTTTCCCTAGACACTCATAAGACTTGTGTCCATTCTTCCCGCACATGAAGCATGTGATTACTCCACCTCTTCCTCTTCCCCTACCTCTAGTATGAGGAAAAGTGTTGTTGTCAGCATAATATCCTCTCTGCTCATTATGCTACCCTCACTCTGCAACATATGGCCCTCTCTGTGAGGTTCCGCCTCTCTCAAATTTACCCTGAGGTTTCTTCCATTCCTCTTTGGGCTTCTGGTTTCTTTCCTAGGTAACTGCTTTGCCTCTGGGCTGACTTCTGCCTTGGCCCCTTTGACCTTTCCTTCGGCTCAACTTCTCTTCAGCTTTCAGAGCCATCTGGTAAGCATCTTCCACCATTCGGATGGTTACCATGCTCATCTCATCCTGGATATCATATCTCAGGCCGTTCATATACCAGGAAAATTTCTCATCATCGCTCTT
>JASDQU010223355.1:636-17522 GCA_032191745.1 Picea mariana | reverse complement strand
CACCTTAGTGCTAAATCTTTTAGCGTAGTTGGAAAAAGTTTTAATTTTTGTGCATTATCAGTGTAATTATAACTTCTACATAGTATATCGAATTCAAACAAAAATGAGTTAGGATCTTCCATTGACATACCATGGAAGTGAGGCACTGAGGGGAATGGAATGTTCTTCATAGAAACGTCTATGGTGATCTCTAGTATGGGGAATCCAAATGTCTCTGTTTCATTAGTTTCATTTCCTTCCTCTTCTTCCATATCTCCAAACAATTTGTAGGGTGGTGGTGATGTCTCTCCACTAAGTGATGGTTCAACCACTGGGTTGTTTGGTATATCTAGTTGTTCCAATTTCTTGTGTGGTTCCCCAACGACAGATGCAACATCT
Organism: Picea mariana; assembly: GCA_032191745.1. Taxonomy (NCBI): domain Eukaryota; kingdom Viridiplantae; phylum Streptophyta; class Pinopsida; order Pinales; family Pinaceae; genus Picea; species Picea mariana. The sequence goes on along the minus strand of JASDQU010223355.1, from coordinate 17,144 downwards.
TCTATCACCACCTTTGCTTCTTTTCCATCTCCTCCTTCTGATGGGGTCACCATTGCTTCCCCTCTTGCCTGTTGTCATATGCTTTCAATCTGAACAGTGGCTTCATATTTAGTGCCTTTGGTTGTTGTTTCAATTGATGCCTTTGATATTTCTCCTCTAAGAATTTTTCCTGCTCGAATTTTAGATGAATTAGTGTGTTTGGGGGGGGGGGTGTTATTGTTGTTTGTTTTTCTAACTTTTTTGAAATTTTGGGAGCAATGAATTTACCTTTATTATCCCTATACCTACTCATAAAAGAAATTCCAATAAAAAGCCATAGATTTCTAACTATCAAAAGTAAGAGGACAACCTGTATTTGGAGAAACCCCACCAAAGTGGATGCGCAGGTTCTTACCTCTCATATTAATGTCTTCTCTCCACCCTCAGATTGTCCTTAAATCCAAACCAAATGCATCAAAACAATAAAAAATTCAAAATGCTAACTATTATCGTTTACAACTCCCTGGCAACAACGCTAAAATGTTGGTGTATAAATATGTTCAATATGTTACACTCATTTATATGTCAATCCAGGATTCATAATCAAAAGAGTTGTTACACTATATGTGCTGAGAGCAAGTAACCTACCTATGTCTATTGTATCTATCTTAAGAAGGAAATAATTAATAACATTATACTCTATTTCTAAGATTTCTGAATGCTTCACACAACTTTAAAATTTGAAGATAAAACTGATAGCAAAACTTCTTAAGCAAATAGTCAATCAAAAGGTCCTTTCTTAGGTGACAAGTTTGTTCATTCCAGGCTTATGAATTAGAGAGATGAACTTAATATCTTGTTTCCTGTAGTAATAAAAAACAATGATTAACAATCAACTCCAGCCACTCTTGAAACATAAATCAACTCTAACTCTGTTCTATTCAAGCAAACATTCTTTAGTACAGGGAACAGTCAACATGACTAAGAGACTTCATTATGGAACATGAAAATAAGAGATAAAGTCCTAGGGTTCCTGTACCTACTGAGAACTCTACAATCACAAACTCAAAATAACATTTGCTTAACAATCCCACGCATCAAACAATTAAATGTCAACCTGCAATATTAGAAAAAGAAACTATCTATTTGGTCTAGTATCTGATTACTCACACCAATTTAGAAACAATTGATTTTATGTTGAAATTTTAAAATGTATTTGAAATCTTTTACAACACACCATTGTTAAATACTCACAAAATCACAAAAATCATATACAAGGAGGTTTACCTTGGTTGGGGCGGTGGGCGCTTACCGAACCAACAAGGTACCTCTAAAAATATAACAGACTAAAGCGTTCTAATCATACTCAAGAATTGCACAACATATCATTTGTATTTCTTCAACTGGTAAATTGAATGAACAGTTCATCATCTTGTACATAAAAAACAATGTGTATCATCTATTTCTTACTACTTGCTTCATTACATCCATCCTATTCTATCATCTATACAACATCCATTATAAAGAAGGTGAGTCGATACAATAAAGATCTAAGGATAAGTATCAAATAGTTTTTAAAATATTACAATTGTTATTTCACATCGAATCTATAGGGATGGACTTCATCCTCATGCAAGAAGTGCATGAGGGATGAAGTCTATTGTGATCTTGAAAAATGATTTAGAGACTTCGATCCAACTGAATTCTTGGAATCTCCATCAACATACTCGTTCAACAGGTGAATTATGGAAACAAGGGTTTGTAACCAGAATACACACAGTCACAAATCTGAGTACTTGATTAGGTGCATGGGTAGTATCGGAATGGGCAGAATACTTGGTACTGAAATGGCACAGAGTGTGCAAGTACCAGAATGGATGCTGATTTGTGCTACTACCGAATGCCATGTTGTACAAGTACTGGAATAACGTTGAGCAGACAGTACCGAAATAGGTGGAGCTTTGGGTATCATAATAGACTTGGTACCAGGTCAAAACTTCTTAGGAGTCAAACAATTAGGATCATACAAAATCAAATATTTAATCAAATTAACTCAAGAAAACTAAAAAAATCATGCCTTAATAATAAGTTACCTCTTTATATACATGAACAAGGTCATCAGGTGTATTTATGGAGGAAACAATCAAGTATATACCCATATCATAGGAAAAATAGGCTCAGATAAAGGGTAATACAGGGCATTAGAAGTGTCAAAATGGAGACTCAACAACGACAGAAAGTTTCATTGAGTATAAGATAGTTTCGTTCCTGATGTTGAATTCGTCGACACTCATCACGGGAAGAAGAAGCAGGGAACTTCAAAGTCTAGAGATAGACCAGTATATCACCATACCAGGGGTCCAAAGATGCGATTAGAAAAATATCTCCCTTAATATGTGATTCTTTGGGCTTGATATCACTAGACTCAACCGGAAGTTTTGAAATAACTTCGACAAAGACCAATGAATTTTTGGATTCCACGGAAACAAAATCCAAGTCAAACTCATGTAATATGGCTATCCATCTACTAATCTTTCCACCAATGAACCATCGTGTTAATATGTATTGGAAAGGGTTCACGATGACGATGGCAGCGGTCTTGCGAAGCAAAATGTAGTGAAGGAACCATTGGATAGCATGAACTAATTCCAAAGCAAGATTCTCAATGTGAGAATAGTTGAGTTCCAACCCAACCATGCCTCGGCTAAGGTAATATATAATGTCCTCTTCGAGCATATCATCTTATTGAACCAAGACCATGCCGATGGTAGAATCCATAGTAGCAAAATAAAATAAGAAATATCTGTTATAATCTGGAGACTGGAGCAGAGGGGTAGATGTCAGGGCGCATTTCAATGCTTCAAAGGAGCACTGAGTAGCTTCATCCCAACAGAATGGGACCCCTTTTTTCAGTAGACACATAAATCCTTTAGTGATCTCGATGTAGTTTGCAACAAAATGCCGAAGAAAAATTTCTTTCCTCTGTAAGCTTTAAGCTGGGGTATTGTGCAAGGAGGAGGCAACTGAACTATCGCCTCAACCTTGAGAGGATCGACCATGATCCCTATTGTCAAAACAATAAAACCTAAAATACGACATGACGTTACGCATAAATTGCATTTGTTAGGATTCAAGTGAATTTGATAGCAGAGACATCGTTCAAATATTAGTCGAAGATGAGCGGAATAATTAGATCTCTTGTGAGAGCATGATGCTAGATCATCAAGATATGCATAGAATATGTGTCTAAAGTCATGAAAAGAAAACAACATGGCCCACTGAAAGGTGGCTCCAACATTCTTTAGGCCAAAAGGAATCTTATGATAGGAGAATGTCCCCCACGGACAGATAAAAGTTGTTTTATACTGGTCTTCAGGTTTGATTTGGATCTGATTGTATCCCGAGAAACCATCCATGAATGAAAAGAACTCACAACTTGCACACTCATTGAAAATCTGATCGATGAATGGGGTGGGAAAATTATCTTTTGTACATTCCTTATTCAAGTCACTGAAGTCCATGCACATGCAAATCGTACCTTGTTTCTTGTTAATCGGAACTGGGTTTGACACCCATTCCGTCAACTGTACGGGTTAGATAAAACCGAATTTGAGCATTTTTTCTACTTCTTCCTTATATGTCATCTCTTTTCGAGGATTTACCGGACGAAGCTTCTGTCGGATCGAGTTGGCATCAAGATAAGTCATAATTTCATGCTCGAAAATTTGTGGGTCAATGCCTAGCATTTCCTCATAAGAATAAGAAAAAATGTCATGGAATTCTTTGAATAACTTAGTGTAAGTTCGAATCTCTTCAGGGGGAGAAATCTGCTCTGACAAAAACATTCTCCACGACACTAGGGGTTTCGGAGATATCTATTGGAATTGTTTTAGAAATGATTTCCATGTTACCCTCGGCATAAACTCTATGCATAGCCAAAGGATTTACAAGACAAGAATTATCTCCATTCATGGTCAAAACAAATTATCTCACCTCTATTCTCTTTAACTCGAGAAGGAAGTAAGATATATGATGTAGATCATCCCAAGGTATATTGGGACCATTCATTGCCTCGATAATAGGCTCATCAGAGGGAAATACCAAGTCTAAAGGATCTTGACTGGAAAGGGAACCTTGAGCCCAAATAGGCTCTAAAACTGGATCTCACTCATGTGTGGGATTCGGATCGGGGTTGGTAGAAGTCTATTGGACAATGATGTATGCAAACTCAGCCACGAACAAGGGCATGGTCATCCTAGGATGCCCTGTCCCTTCCATCGAGGTCGATAGGGAAGGTAAATTCCATGGATCGTTAAAGTAACTCGTTCAAAATGATGACACTTGTAGAATTGCAGCCCTAGGCTGGTCGGGGACAACCAATATAAGCTTGACATCGCTAGAAGGCGGCGGGTAATCAAAATTTCCCATCAATGATGGAAACAAACCAACACCTAAGTTGACAGTGTCGGGCTGCCAATTATCAATCATCAGGACCGTGGAAGCCCTTAATGAAGGGTCAGGACGGGATAAGGACAACTAGTCAATGGTCACAATACGACCCTCATGCAGAAAGCACACAACCCAAAAAACCGTAGCAACCACTGCATGCATCGCATAAGTCCAACTCCTTCCTACCAACAGGTTGTAGTTGAGAGGTGCATCGACCACTTCAACTTTGACACACACAGTTTTCCCTCCCAACTTCATGGGGAAAGAAGGAATAATTCCATGTGGTCTAAACGACCGACCATCAAATGTCATAAGCAACGTAGGTGACGTAGACAACCCAAGTTGGCCAATGGCCTTCCAACATGCCAATGACATCATGCAAGTCGAGGCACCCTCATCAACCACTGTGTGGAAGATGTTCTGCATAAAATATTTCGTGGTGTAAGCCACTACTATCTGAAACACAACATGGTAAGGAAGACAGGTCTTTACGTCAGTTGGATCAAGAACGATGGCTCCCGGGTTACAAGTCTTTGTTGATCCCAAGGTGAACAAGAGATATTTTCTCTATGAGGGGCAACTCTAGAGGACTTCTAAAGAAGACATCACGCAAGGGGTTTGTGCCAAATCCTCTAAACAAAGTAGTTTTGGGCGGCCCTCGTGTTTGGATTATGAGAAGCCTTCTTAAACAAACCTTCTAAGATGCAAGTCATCTTTTTTCTCACTGCCTTCTCAATTTGGAAAGGAGACGATGGGTTAGTGGCTTATTTGCCCTTCTCAGAATATTTTGGCATCTTGTAGTCTCGTGCCCTGGTCGTTATATGAGCATTGACATTTATCATGNTGCCAATAGCTTCTAGGCCTCTGCAAGCCAAGGGCACAGATGAGTCGGGTGGTCTTCCATACAAATATTACAAAGATACTTCGACTTCTTCTTCTCTATTTTTCCCCTGCCAACATTGTTGGTAGCCTTTTTTTCCCCTTCACCCTTATTGTTTCATTGTTTCTTCTTTCCATCGGCCTACTGGTTGGCTTTGGAATTTGTCAACTATACACTATGTATGCCCGACATCTGGGTAGGTGGAACAATTGAACTAGAAGTCTCGCTGGCCATAGACTGTTGTATCGACAATTGTTGCAACTGATTTGACAACAAATATGTGGACCTGCTTTGTGCTGAGACCACAATACCATCAGCATGGGGTCCAAAATTTTTCTTGGTCTTAATCAGAATAGACTACGACGCATTTCGAAAAATCTCGTAGAGCATGCCAGATTGAGAGTAGATCAGTTCAAGTTGTTGCGCTCTCATAATCACCTCCGCTTTTGAAAACACTCTAGAAGTCGCTACGTCCTTGGATAAAGAGGGAACCAAAGACTTCATGAACCACTCAAGAAGGAAAGAAGGAGGGATGTGGACCTTAATTATTCTCTTTTTACGTGGCCATTCTCGGATATGATCGGAGATATGGCCAGGCTTGGTTTTCTAAAAGTTGGCCAGCAATTCGGTGTTAACATCGTATCTCACAGGTAACTGAAAATGGTTTAAGAAAACCATCGCCAGGTCGTTGAAGTAAGAGTACCTCGAGTGGTCGAGCTCAATATACCATTTCGTAGCACCCTCTATAAGAGTACGTTGAAAAAGGCACAATTGGACAAAGTCATTTCACAGTGAGTTTGACGAGAACTATAGATGAAAATTTGTCTCATGAACACCTAGATCTTCACCAGGATTGCCTTCAAATTTCAGAATATCTAACAGCAACTTAGTCGGCATGGGGGGCCAACGCAGATCGTGACAAATTGGGTTGTTTAGTAACCTCAACAAGTCTAGCAGATGTAGCATTGCCAGAAATGGTAGTTTAGGTTGTGTGTTATTGATAGTAAAAGAGGGTCCTAGAGTTTGACTGGCACCAGGTTGCCAGGAAAAGTTGGACTGTTCGCCAGGGTTTTGGTAGAAACTGTGGCCTTGACCAGCATATAGAAACTATGTCTATTGGGGTATCATCGGTTGACTCCCATAATTGGATGACATAGCTTGTGTGGGGATTTCTCCCTACACTTTGTTCCAAGAATTTTGGAAGGGGATGCCCCCAACTGATCGGATGATCATAGGTGTGGAGCCCTACCCAGGGTTCCATTGAGCATGGAAGGGGTTGGTCCAGACTGACATCCCTTGCGAGGGAACTGATCCCTGCCAAGGAACTGATCCAGTCATCGCACCCTATGAAGTAATAGTACCCTGCACGGGGTTTTGTTGCCCCAACCAATACAACAACTAAAGAAATAGTGTTGTTCCCAAATTCATAGAACAAAGAGAATGATATAGATCCCACTGGCATTGTGTAAGACGAAGGTCGTAAACTGCCTTCTCCAAACAAGCTATAATTAGTGTTTAGCCCAATTAACTACTGGAAATCACCATAGAGAGAGGGGGAAGGAGGAGGGATATGACCCCCACCATAACGGATAGCATTAAAGGGGACTGAAGTTCCCCCGGTTGACCCTTTCACGGGAGTGTTTGATCTCCCTACCCCCTGGCCCATGGTATGTAAGGTGGAGTAGGTAAGAACCAAGTTCGAATCAAAACCGGGCATCCCATATGATAATGGAGGGCTCGTCGCACTCTGTGTAAATGAATCAGTGGTCACCGTCGATGATGGTATTGAGCCACTTCCCGAAGTAGAGGGAGTCGAGACCACTATGGTCATGACTAGCGGAGGTAGGGGAGGAGGCACAATGCCCCCTCCAGTAATATTCATGAAGAGAGTATGAGGACTCCCAGACGAAGTAGAAACATTCACTTCCATTTCCGCTCGTAGGACTAGTGGGTTCTTAGAAGGTGTCACCTCAGGGGGGACAATCTGAATTAATATCTACGTCGATAAGTCAGTAATCAGAGGTTTATCTGGCCTGAAACCTTTAGTTCCAAGGTCAGAGACTGTAGGTTCCTCCAGAGTCAAAAAATATTCTTGCGGAGCAGGCTTGGGTACAATTTTCTGTGGCCCAGTCACTTCGAACGACCTTTCGTGGTCGATTCTTCGCCTCAAAGGTGGCGGTGGTGGCTCCAATGTAATGGATGACAAGCCCTGAAGCCTTCTTGACTGTTGAAGTTGTTGATATTCCACCTTTTGAAATGATCAATGACACACTAAGGCTTAAATAGCATTTGAACACCAAGAACACACTAAAAATCTCCTATGGACAAATCAAGCAGTTGACTATCTAGTAGGAACNACTAGAGTAGAATCGACACTAGAGAAACTAACCAGTGTAAGTGAAACTCAAACACAGAAGCACCCTCTGGGTGTACTCTACAAAGTGTGATCTGACGTCTACCGTAAGTACTGTGGTATACACCCTCAGTCACCCTTGTAAGTCCATAGAATATGGGCAACTAAGTTTCCATCTCACAGTCAGTCACCAGGAAGGTACAGTCGATAGTCAGGAAGATCACAATGAGAAAGATAACAAGTCGGAAGCCTATTAGGGGTATCGAAAGAAAATGTTCTAGAATACAATAGAGGATCTCGAATGGATTCGAGGTCCATGAAGCTCCGTAGGAAAATGAAGTCGGTATTACTCCCAAGACAAACCCTCAATATGCGTTCCCCACTACATTCAGTCTGGCTTTGGAGGGGTTATCTCCGTTGCCTTTCCTCACGTGATCTCATGTTTATCCCCTATGTTAGATGGGGGTCCAGGATAACTTTTACGACACTGGACTTAAGCACTCCCTAACTCAGACTCTAATGTTTGATTTAACGACCTTGAAGAGTTTCCTCTCGAACCTAATTCAAGGCCCTAACACTAAACTAGTTGGTTGACCCTACAAGAAGAAAAAGTCTAGTTTATTTTAGATTAAGAATTATTTTTAAAGGCTTGATTTACTCATGATTTATGGTGGTGAAACTAATGGTGTTATAAGAGATGAAAAAAGAGGAGAACATTAAAGCACCTGAAAGAAAAATTACTTCAAATCTTTTAAAAACAAAGATTTGTAACTAACTCTTTGTAAACACAACTTTTCTTAACTAACTTTTCAAGATCTTGTAAAGAAAACCTAAAACCTACTTTTGCTTGAGTACAAGCTACATATGTTTCAATAAATCAAGAAAGAACTTGAAAAACAGACTCTTTTTCCTTTTTGCAAATAACTAACTCTAACTACTTTACCAAACAGAAAAGAAAATACTTTTTTTTTGAAATGCTTTAAAGAGAAAAAATGAAATAAATATTTTTATTTTTATTTTTTCAAAGAAAGTAAAAAGGGTAAAACGAAAACTAAAACAAGACTAGAAAAGACCTTGAGCCCATTGCGTATCGCAGGGATTCAACCAAGAAACCAAGAAGGGAATATCTAAGACTCAACAGTTTGCTTAAAACCTTTTTTTTTTAGGTAAACACAAGAAAACTAAAATAACAAGTAAACTGAACTCTATACCCAGGCTATGGCTATAAACAGAGACTCTAAACTGATCCAAAAAAACCATGAGAAGTGTGAACCTCGATCAGGAAAGAGGCAAGCTCCCTCTTTTTCAAAAGATTTCCTGAAACAGAGACGCGGGTTGTTGCATCAACAACATGCGTATGTACGCGGGATGTTTACTAAGCAGAGCTATGTACACGGGATGACCCAAGATGGGGCGCGTACACCTTTGTATCTCTTCAAAAGGAAAATATCAAGTAGTCTTACAGGGAATGGACAACTAGTATTGAACCCTGAAGGTGACCAGAATCCCTTGACAGACTCAGAAAACTTGAAAGAAACTTGAAAGGAAAACAAACCAATCAAACAACCCAAAATCCCCTAAAAACCCTAGGGGCTTCCCCAGTATGGTTGCCAATTTTTCTAGTGGGAAAACCCCCCCTTTAACTGCACCAGGGTTTAAAATGCAGACAAAGAAAATGAGCGTCTAAAATATAGTTGATCTTACTCTACCCCAAACATCCAGAAAAAAATCAAAAGAAAACAATAATAGAAAAGATGGGGTAACTATACCTTTGATCCCCACGTATAGTTATGATCTCCTCAAGCTTGAAATTTCCACTGACTGCACGTCTCCTACCAAGGCTGAGCTACATCCAAAGATAGGAAAAAAAAGAAACTACTAGCATGCTATTCTATTCATGAGTTGGGGTTAGGTATTAAATGCTAAATATAAATCAATGAAGATACATTAAACACCATTATTTGGGACAAGAAAATGCAAATCTTTTATTCATCATACAAAGATTATACCTTACAATTTGAGTCAGCCACCATTCTGCGAACCCATTCCAGGCTCCTCTTTACCATGCTCCAAATGCACCTTGAATGGACCTCTTCTCTCAATCTTCTGGTCACCTTTATCGAAGGGAATGTATTGAATGGAAAGAGAAAAGGATGAATGGGGAAATGTTGAGGCAATTTCTCACAAAAAGAGGCAAAAGCTTGGGCAAGGAGGGGAAGTGAAATTGGGCAGTGTTTCATTGTTCTTATGCTTAGATTTGAAATAAGACCCCAACACCTCTGTTTATATGAAAAACAGATGGTTATTTGATTGGGTGATGGGATATAGTAGGTGGATTAGTTGGGAAACTTCCAATAGCCTGTGGATTTCAATGAATTTCTTGCAACTTTTTATTTTTTTCAACTTTTGCAAGCATACGCAGGTTGTAGTGGTGCAACAAGCGTATGTACATGAGTTGTAGTGGTTTAGAAAGCGTATGTACATGGAATGTATTGGCACAGACTGCGTACATATTCTAAAAAGTGTTTTTTAAGAATATCTTCTCAGCAATGCTTTGGCAAAACATGCAAGTAAGAGGGCCAAGGCCATGTATACATGAGTAGGTCATTTTAGAGCTATAACACCAGTGCTCAGAGGAGACTCCCTCTCTTCTCTCAGAATGAAAGAATAAATCCTTGGTACCACCTCAGTCTCAAGATCCTCCTCGTGCTCCTCATCCGACATTAAATCATACCCTTAAGATTGTCCTCGCAACATATACAACCTGTCCATCCGATCATCGATTAGCTGCAGCTCCACCGGGTCCACTCCCTCCCTATATATAAAGACACGTTCCCTCTTGAAAAATGTATAATATCCTACATCCTCCAAGGATGATACTAAGATAAAGTTAACCCTCAACCCTGGAACATAGATAACTCCATCAAGCTACAGGAACCCTCCATACTCGAGTCAGAATCTAACCTTTCCAATGCCACGTACAACTCGCTCCATACCACCTTCAATATCCACCTTCTGGTCAGGACCTATCTCTGTGATAATTAGGAATATTCACCAAATTCCCGTCACGTGGCAAGAGGCTCCAATATCCATAATCCATCTGATATCACCCCGATATCCTTCGCTACCGACACCTGAAACTAGAGTAACCAACAAAAATTCCCTGTCGTACTTGGAAGCAAAGTCATCCAAGGCTGTTGTAGCAACTTTTTGAGGCCACTATGGTTCCTTCTTCTTCTTCTTCCTCTCAGGACAATGAGAAGCAAGGTGCCCCACCTAGTTACAAAAGTAACATCTGACTTTACTCAAGTCCCTCCCGAAACTTCCTTTCTTCTTGATCTTTGCATCAAGAGAAAAATTCTCATCACCTCCATCTGTCTTATGTCCATTGCTCTAAGATCCTTCTCAAATCTCCGCCTGAGTGAAATCATCCCACAGTATGCTCCAATCTAGAATATGCTCATGACCCACCACACACTTCATGAAGACTTATCATTCCTTGGTGAAGCATTTCAATGCCATCCTCACCAACTCTAAATCCAATATGACCTCTCCAACTGAATCCAACTCATCTTTCACTTGAGATACTTGAGTAAGATAAGAAGAAACACTCTCCTCCTTACCCATATTGGTATCATACAGCTTAGCCTTCAAGGCCATCTTCTGGTTTTCATTCTTCACCTCAAATAAGTTCTTAAGTGCATCCCACATCTCTTTGGTTGTGTTCATCTCAACCAAGTGTGGGATAAGGTGATCCTTCACCCCATCTAGAATAATCCTCTGAGCTTTGGCATCCTTGACCTCATACAAATCCAAAGCAACTGGATCTATTGTGGGAACCACAAAAACATAACTGACATAGTTCCAAATCATGTTCTCCTTGAGAACAATTGACATCTAAACCTTCCACTGCAAATAGTTGGAAATTCCATCCAACCGATCCTCAAACATAATGCATGCAGCCATATTCCTTGTCACAGCTCAAGGAAAAAAATCACAAATTCCCCCCCTTCAAACATGCTCAAAAATCTCATTGCTCACTATAACTCAAAGCCCAAGCTCTGATACCATGTAGAAATTTAATGACAAAAATCAGCAAGCTAATAATTCTATCATACACTTAACAAACTAGAGATAATTGTCTTGTATGAACTCTGAAATGTCTAAACCCACATTTAGAAATTACCATAATAATAAATACACATTTCTAAGCAATTTAGCTATGGAATAAACACAATGAACAACATTCAATCAACCATGAATAACTCAGAAATTTAGGCAAATGTCAGGGAAAACCCCAATGTGGGGAAAATCAATGAGAGAGAGAGATCTTATTATTCAACTTCAGGAAAGTACATATCAACAACAACAATACAATTTCCAGCTAAGAGAAAAATACCTTACATCACCAAAAAATATCCCAAAAATTTCTGCCTCGATTTTTGTGTCAAGTCTGTACTGTTGTATGACCCACCCAGAAAAAACAACACCTTGAAAATAGAGCCAAACTGTTGCTGTATAGACTATCCTTCAATAGTAAATATCCCAAGTTGCCTTGATTTCTATGCCAACACTTTCCTCAATTTATGTGCCCTCTTTTCTATTGTACAGGCTATACGGATCCATATAGTACGACCTCCCTCACAATAGTAAATTACAACACTCACAAAACATAAAACTCTCTTGGGATTTGTGCCCAATATATCTTGGGAAATGTGCCCTCTTTTCTGCCCTCTTTCCTCTCTCAAGATTACTCATAAAATCTCTTTCAATCTCCTCAATGTGTCTTTCACATTACTCGATGCATTCTTTTATAAAATCTGAAGATGACCTTTTACATCCCAAGTGTCTTTTCACCTTCCCCAACCCTAAATCCAAAGGCCAAGATCTAATATTTTCTTTACAAGATCAAGGGCCATGATTCATTCCCTCCAAAATAAATCACTTAAAATATTAAAGTACATTTCACTTTATTACATAAGTGCACTTTATGAAATAAATTCACTTTAATATTAGAAGGTACACTTCATTAAAAAGTCACTTTAATAAAATAACCACTTTATCACAACTTTATAGAAACCCATTACAAAGTTAAGTGCCTAGTAGTGTCAGCATAAGGTTACATCCGCATACAAGATAAAACATGCAGAGTACCTCCCAAGCTAAAAATCTAATAGTGTACAGATGAGTTACAACATGGTTTGATGGTACAACATAGTTTATGCAGGGTTTGAGATGATATGCTTCAAGTTTTCATGTTTGTGTGTATGAATGTATGGTGATGATATATGGATTAACTTTGGAGAATATGCTTGAGTTCTATTATGGATGCATGCTACTAACCATAGGTTGTGGATTGAGGCATTTTCTATTGAGGTACAATGATGGTTATGTTGAGTACTTTCTTAGTGATGTCATGGAACTTTGTTTATGAGATATATCATGATGATGTGATGCTAGCTAGAGATATATCATTGATTTATTGAGGGACACTCTTGGTACATATTTAGAGGTACTATTGTTGCATTATATTTGATGTGGTAAATGTTTTGAGGAAGATCTGTTATAGTACTTGGATGGTACATATGTGAGCTCCATTGACATATTTTGTGATGTATTGTTAGAAGAATATTTGTTGGATGTCTTGGTGTATGTATTTGGCATATTGGTTGATGTACATGTTGAATACATTAGTGATACATTTCTTGTATACATTGGCACATAGTTCATGGTAGATGGTTAAAGCATATGACACTTGGTTGGCATGTTGGTATTGATAGAGGACTCTTGTTGGTTACATTGACATATATCTTTAGTATATGGTTGAAGTGCAAGGTTTATACACATCTGGAACACATTCTTGGCATATGGGTGAGATACATTTCATGATATATGATGTATGGTACTTGGATGATGTACATGGTTGGAATATGACGATTCAAAACTTGATCTATGGATAATACATGATTGGTACACATTGTGTACATTGTTAGAGGCACTTGTTGGTTGGCACATGGAAGATGCGACATAGGTGTAAGGATATCTAGATTGTGGTTCATCTTGTTGAATTTTTTGGTGCATGATTGATTCACTTTCTTGATGGTATATGGTATAGGATTGATGCTTGATGGTTGAGATACATTTCTTGACATATGGGTTGTGGAATTTGATAGAGGCATATCATGAGTGATATGACACATGGTTGGCAGGTTGTATGGTTGATGATATTATTAATGATATTGATACACATTTGGAACATGGTTAATACACTTCAGTGATGATATCTTATGATATATTATATGGTGTTGATGCACGTATTTGATGCACATGGTTGATGTGCATGATTGGAACATGGTATGGCACAGGATGTACATTGTTGATGGTTTGTTCATGATTCACTATTCATTGTTGACATATCATTTTCTTCATGGATTGATTCACGAGATAGTATGTCTGATGGGAATACACTTGATGTTGATCGATGACTATTCTAGACTAACTTGGGTTTCCTTTTTGAAAGAAAAATCTGAAGCACTTGAAAAATTCAAAGTGTTTAAGGCTTTGACTGAGAATCAAACAGGAAAAAGGTTAAAGGCAGTAAGGTCTGATAGAGGAGGAGAGTTCAGTTCTAGAAACTTCAAAGAATTCTATGATAAAAATGGGATCAAAAGAGAATACACAATTCCAAGGACTCCACAGCAAAATGGAGTTGTTGAGAGGCAGAACAGGTTAGTTCAGCAAATGGCAAGATCTATGATGAATGAAAAGAACATACCTCAGACATATTGGATGGAAGCAATTCATACAGTTGTTCATATCCTTAACAAAGCCCATCTCAGACCAAATAGTGACAAGACCCCTTATGAACTTTGGTTGGGAAGACCTGCTTCAATCAAACATTTCAAAGTCTTCGAGAGCACATGTTATATCAAGAACAATGATGAAAATATTGGCAAGTATGATGACAGGGCTGATGAAGGTATTTTCTTGGGTTATGCTACAAGCAGTAAAGGGTACAGATGCTACAATAAAACACTGCATAAACTAGTAGACTGTATAGATGTAAAAGTTGATGAAGAAATACCAGTCAGAAATATAAGCAGTGATGAATCAAGAACATAAGATACAATTGAAGATGAAGATGAATGGGTCCAAGGATCAGAAAAACAAGAGGCTGGATCAGATGAAGATGTGAACATTCAAACTGATACAAGTCAACAGAAAGATGCAAAATCTCCTCTCAGAATTATCAAAAATAATCATCCTGAAAATCAGATAATTGGAGATATAAATGAAGGAGTTTAGACTAGAAGGAAACTGATTAAGGACACAGAACAATCTCATGTTGCCTTTTTATCCATGATTGAACCTACAAATTTTGAGGAAGCTAGTCAGGAAGAAGATTGGATTAGAGCAATGAATGAAGAGCTGGATCAGATTGAGAAGAACAATACCTGGGAGCTTGTTCCTAGACCTAAAAATAAGAATGTAATAGGTTCCAAATGGGTATTCAAGAATAAAATGAATGAAAAAGGACAAGTTTTTAGAAATAAAGCCAGATTGGTCTGTAAGGGATATGCACAAGTGGAAGGCCAAGACTTTGATGAAACTTTTGCACCTGTGGCAAGATTGGAAACTATCAGGATGTTTCTTGCTTATGCCTGTCATAAGAACTTCAAAGTTTATTAGATGGATGTTAAGTCAGCGTTCCTTAATGGAGATTTAGAGGAAGAAGTGTATATGGAGAAACTTGAAGGATTCTCACTGACAGAAAACTCTGATTATGTTTGTAAGCTGAAGAAGGCCTTGTATGGACTAAAACAAGCACCACGAGCTTGGTATTACAGACTGGACAAACTTCTACAAGAAAAAGGGTTCAAGAAAGGTACTGTCGACAATAACCTTTACATTAAGTCTGAAGGTGATGATTTACTAATTGTTCTGGTATATGTAGATGATATTATTTTTGGCTGTACTAATGAATCATCTGTTCAATGGTTTGCTAATTTTATGCAGACAGAATTTGAAATGTCTATGATAGGAGAACTGTCATATTTTCTTGGCTTACAAGTAAAACAAAGCTCTACAGGGATTTTTATCTCTCAAGAAAAATATTTGAAAGAGATATTGAAGAAATTTCATATGGAATATTCCTCTGTAGTCAACACACCTATGGTGGTTGGTTGCAAGCTGAGCAAAGATGATATCTCACCTGATGTTGATCAAAGGACATATCATTCAATGATAGGCAGTCTTCTGTACATCACAGCATCTCGTCCTGATATAATGCAAGCTGTTGGAATGGTAGGTCGTTTTCAGTCTTCTCCTAAACAAACTCACTTAGTAGTTATTAAAAGAATATTTAAATATCTGAAGGGAACAATGACATATGGATTGTGGTATCCTAGAAATTAGAATTTCCAGTTAACTGCCTATTCAGATGCAGACTGGGCTAACTGTGTTGATGAGAGAAAGAGCACCAGTGGAGGAGCATTTTTTCTGGGTGACTCTTTACTTGCATTGGTTAGTAAAAAGCAAGGATCCATTTCATTATCCACTACAGAGGCAGAATACATTGCTTCTGCTACTTGCTGCACACAGATCTTATGGATGATACAAACTCTTGCAGATTTGAAGGTAACTTACACTGATCCTATCCCAATTCATTGTGATAACACCAGTTCCATAAGTGTCTCGAAGAATCCTGTTCTTCATTCCAAAACTAAGCATATTCCTATAAAGTATCATTTTCTCAGAGAACAAGTATCAAACAGAATTGTTCAACTGAACTATATACCCTCTACAGAACAAATTGTTGATATTTTCACTAAACCATTAGCTGCGACC
>JASDQU010223354.1:0-16106 GCA_032191745.1 Picea mariana | reverse complement strand
AAGCTCCAGGTACAACTACAGCATCCTGGTCCAACCAGGGTCTAGCATGGTTGTTCTGATTTTCCATTGGGGTAGTGGGTGTGGAAGGCTGAGAAGGTGGATTTCCTTCGTCAAAAGAAGAAGCTCCCCCAGAAGAGGAAGGAGATGAGGGAGGTAGTGAAGGAGGTATCCCATATCCTCCTGTAGCAGGATTCATGTTTGGATCTGTAGGATTCACAGTGAGGTCTATATCACCTAACTGTTCTCTAATATCAAAGAAGTCTAAAGGTTGACCCCACGGGCAGTTTGGTCACCTTAAACTAGCTA
Organism: Picea mariana; assembly: GCA_032191745.1. Taxonomy (NCBI): domain Eukaryota; kingdom Viridiplantae; phylum Streptophyta; class Pinopsida; order Pinales; family Pinaceae; genus Picea; species Picea mariana. The sequence continues at coordinate 15,800 of JASDQU010223354.1, read as the reverse complement.
AGGCACTGTGTGTTTTAATAAGAGATTGATGAACGATCTCTTGGATATCACCACCTGTAGGATTAGGGGTTGCTAGCTCAACTGTGATCTGCGGATCTTCGGTTGAAGTAGTTGTTTTTTGAGGGGGGATATTATCTTTTGAATGGCTTCTAGTCACTATAGGTGTGCGATTAGGTGGAGGAGGAGTCTTGCGACCACCTCGTGCCATTAATTAAGTTCAGGCCCTCCTTCTAGCACCATTTGTTGACGGGCGAAATTTTTCGTCCGTCAACTGAGAGAGTGGAACCATTCCATGGTTGTCTAAATAACCCAAGCCATTTGGAATGAACCACCCTGACGAGTTTAATGGATCCATTGGCTGCTCTAAGGTCTTTTAAGAAAACCAAAGAGAAAACTAATCTAAACTAACTAATCTAACTAAAACAAATTAAACTAACTAAAACTAAAATAAACTAACACACTAATCTAATTAAAACAAACTACTAAATTAAACTAAAACTAAATATAACTATTCTAACTATTATATACAATCTACTAATTACTATTATAATAACTCAAATCAACTATCTAATTACCAGCTGTAATATTACTTATTTACAAATGTACACTATAAACAACCTACAGATTTAATTAAAACCTGCAAAACTCATGTGTTTTCTGTCCTAAGACAGCCAGGAATCTTTTTGATTTTTATATTTTATGAATAAGAAATAAAACTACTGAAATTAAACGATCTAATATATCTATTCTATAAATCTAACTAAATGAATGAAAAACTGACCTGGGAATGCTCCAAGTTTGCCCTGTGTATGATGGCTTCAAAGCTGGTCGGAGGAAGTAAACTCGCACCAGTTTATCCAAAAGCTTCTCGTAAACGATAAGCTGTGCTGCTCTTTGAGTGTTTACAGGACAAACAAGACATAAAAATAAATCATAACAACCATAAGATGTATAAATCTCTGCAATAAGGGAAACTTGTTATGCAAAAACTTATATTAAATAATTCAACTCATGAAGAAGATAAACCTGTCATTCACAAACTGAATTAACAATTGTTATGTCTTTTATACACTTGGAAGAAACCAGATATGGATTACAGTGATTAAAATTATATCACTTGCACATGATCAAGATAGCTAAAGTAGTCGTTAACCAGATACAAATTGATATACACAACGTGAAACAAAATATTGATATAATGAAAAGCTAAATCTGTGACAAAACACCAAATTCTGTTTCAGTCTGTATTAGAATTCCATATCCTTGTTCTCCCATGAATGAGGATGATCATTATTACAAAAATGATAGGTATTTATAAGTCTCTCCACAAGGTAAAACCTCCTTGTGGATAATATCAAATTGTTTTACATAATCTGGGAAATATCCCAAAATCAACTAAACTAGGAAATCAAAAAAGCAAGTGAAATCTTTGAAATATCCCCTAACTTCTCATTAAAGCCACTGCCATTTCGAATTGATCTGCAACAGACCAAAAATAACCAATTAGAAAGACATTTTTATTAATAAAACAATAAAAAATTAATCCTACAGACTTAGCTACAGAATCATTTGATTCTGTAGCTAGTCTAAAATAGCATACAGGACCAGATAGAAATCAAATCAAATCTTTTTTAAAATAATCCAATCCAATTTTCTTTTAATAAACATTAAAAATGAATCACTAATGACTCACATGATTTTATCATTCCAATTAAACCAAATCAAAAGTGATTCAATCGAAACAGGGGTAGGAGTACTCTATTTTTCAGTTGCCATAAAACCGGGTCAAACAGTAACAAGACTGTTTCATATCCAAATGAAATTAATAGTGAATCATATCGTATAGGATACGATGTAATCCAACACAATCATAATCGAACACAATCAAAATCAATTTTTTACGGCTGTAATAATGTGCATAAGATTCATGTTGTTTTAATCAAATACCGATATGGAAAGACTGTTACGATTATAGTCAAATAAAACATTCATAACATCATCAACCAAACTTTTCCATAGACTTCGATCGTTGAGCGTTACATAGTCAACAGACATGACCAAAAATAGTGATCAGAACCATCAACAGAAGTGATAATCATAAACTGGGCAACAATCAAATCGAATCGTGACTGAGTCAAATATAGAAACAAATCGTAATCCTGGGCATAATCACTTTCATTCCCAAATCAAATTTAAACAACATATTTGTTGCAATATGAATCGAACTGATAACACGGTCAAACAAAACAATGCGAATCGATTGGTTGGGTATAACAGTTATGATTCATATTTATTCACAATTTGGTTAAAAATGACATGGAACATAAAATCATATCAGTTAACCATTATTGCCAACCATATCGTATAGAATATAATCAATTCAAATCGAAACATTGACTGTGTTCAAAAGTGAAATACCAGAAACAAATTATGTTTAGAAAAGATATTAACAACTTCAATAAGCAACTGAGTATTCAATTCAAGACAAATTAAATCAAATCCATACCACGATCAATCGAATCAAAGCTAAATCCAATCAAAGCTAAACTGGGAAAATGACATTCGATTTATCAAAACAAAATTATATACAATAATTTTTGCTTATGTGACGAAGAAAATCTACGCTGTAAACAGAGCTATGCGTTTGTCATATAAACAGGTGATAGTCATACCAGTGAGACTGCTCGAGCTATGCCAATTTTTAATTGACGACCGTTGTAGCCGACTCCACATTCTTAAACAAAATAGAACCTGTTGTTCGTTGTTTCTTATCAGTGGCTTGCAATTTAGCCCTTTGACTGGTGAGCCTTGCAACTTGATCCTCCAGAGAATGAATTCTTGACTACAGCATTGGCACATCAAGGTAATACCTTTCTAACCATGAGCCACACTGATCACATGGTGGAGCAGCTGGTTGAGATAGAGCAGGGGAGGGTTTTGACGAGTCACCGGGGGTTTCACAAGGAATTTTAATGCCTGGATAATTAGGGTCATTTTGCAAGTAAGGTGGTAGGTTTTTCACAAATTCGTATGCGGGTTTGTCACACAGACCTTCCGAATAGGGATACTCACTTGCCAGGTAACGTTCCACCTCCGAGTCAGAATCTTCACTCACCATGATAGGGTCAGGGTTGGCAGGAGGTTTCGGTTTGTTTCTCACCATGTGAGAGATTAATTGGGCATTCTTTTTTCCTTTGGAATTCGTAGTACGTTTGGATTTAGGCCTTTTAGCCACGGGTTTAACAGTTTCGACATCCTTGGTCACAGAATGGGGTAGGTGGATAGGTGAGTCGGGTAGGGGTTTAGGTAACATAATACTGTAGGGTACCGGGGGTACAGACTTGCCCTCGCTCACCACAGGTTTGTCAACCTATGGTGGGTTTGAATCCTCAAAATTATTATGAATAAGAAAATCATTCTAACAGTCTCGATGTAACCCCAAATGACAAACAAAAATCATTTTAATCAACCCAAAGTGAAAAAGGCTGCTATCGGCCTGATTCCGTTTGTATCTTTTAGACATTTTAAACAGACTCCTATGCAAGTAATAAGGCATATTAAGCTCATATCCCATGAAAACCATAAGTAACCAAAGGTGGTACAAGAAAACAAAACCATACCAACCCTCGCAGGTGATAAACTGCTTGGTTATCATTAGCAAGTCGCGCCATCGTTGCTTTAGCATACTCGCGGGCAAACCTTTGTCACAAGAGTTAACATTTCGTGATTGGAAGAGAAATGTCCACGGGACCTCTTCCACTTTGCAATTTTTTGACAATATTTTCCCAGTGACAGGTAGACCGGTAGCTAAGCTGAGAAATTTCTTGTTAATTTCCAATTGCACATCCTCGACCTTGGCTCAGCAGCCATCAAAGGTTAATGCGAATTGCTGAGCCACGCAAGGGTTAAAGCCATCAAACTTTGGTATGAACGGGAGCCATCCAAATTCCTCAAGGTCACTGTAAGCACTGTCGAACATCAACAAATCCTGGCCACCATTGGGTTCAGCCCTTACGAATGGAGCCATGGTGCGGGCACATGGTCAGGGTTTGGATTGAAAACCACAACACACAGGAGCAAAATCGTTTGGGCTAACAGCTGTGAACGATGAAAGGGGAAGCAAATTAATGTGTGCGTGTGAGGGTCGTGGGATTATTCACCACCATGCAAAATAGTAATGACCAAGTACAAGGTTGTTCAATCAATCATGACATCGTTCAAACCATAATATTCGGCCAACCCAAGAATCAAACGACGGATGATATGTCAATGCGCCAATCTATTGTTTGAAACCATGAATGTTCAATACGAAATCAAACCCGAAGTTAAATATGTGCCATTGTAATAATTCAAACCATTGTCATTCAACGTTAAATCAAAACCCAAATGTTTAACCAATGCGCCATTGCATAATGTGTAATCAAACATTTATAAACATTGTGACCAATGATTTCATAAAATTGACAAGCCAAGAGCTTATAATAATAAGGATCACATTATATAAAACAAAATCAACCATGACCCCTATAGAATCAAATATAACCCGTAAATTTACATGATCAATGCCTTATCAATCAAATAAAGATCAAGTTGTGCAATCAAAGCAAGAATAGGCAAATGGACATAGTTCGAAAAATCATTCTAGCCACTTAATAACAAACCAAAGGTAAGTGCCTTTCAGAATATCAATGAGAAGATCATGACAGTTCAAATAACGATAGAGGAGTTTTCACGCGTACAGTTGTGAAAACTAAATGGAAACCAATTTGCAAATTATATCAAGAGATGAAAACATTGTTTATTTGCACAATGCGATGTCAATTTGAAGTTCAAAAGACGTAGGTGTAGGCAGCTTATAGGGCAATCGAAAAAATTGTATTGGCTGCCAACAAGAGCGAAGTGCTCTGCTGACTTATTCTTTTAATCCAACCTGCTCCATGAGCATCTATTCTTTCTCTTACTGGATCTACACTTTCTCCTCTTCAAACTTGGTTTGGAGGTCATCCTTCTCCTATTGTGCAACTCGACATTGCTCTACCACTTCCTCTTGTACTTGTTTTAGGGCCACTGTGGCCTGTTCTTTTTTTTCTTGTGCGCGATGAAGGAGATATTTGGTCGCATCAACTATTCTACGAAGTTGGGTAGGATCATCTACCTACTATGGTTATTTTGATGGCATGGGTGCAGTCGACACTGCGCAACTAGATTGGAGGGCCTGTTGTACCCCTCTTAATTCTATCTCAATTATATCATACATGGCTACTTGTTTGGCTTCAGTGTTCTGCATAATATCCTGCAAAGCGTCTGATACGACTGCGATGATGAATTCAAAGTCATCGAGCGTGAGTAAAGTATGCATCTTAGTCTTATCATCTTTGTATTTCTTTCGCGAGGTAGGTTTCATAGGGGAAACCTTTATTTTCTTAGAGGGACCATCCTCATCAATATGATCCCTACGCAGTGTTACTTTGCCTTTCTTATTCTGATATTCTTTTCTATTGGTCTCTTCTTTATCTACTTTGTCATCACCTCCTCGTCCAGGTGAATCTGAAGCAGTGTCTTCTGATGTACTTCTCAGGTTCTATACCTCTTCGATCTTCTTCCTTCTCCTAGTTCCAGGTGTGTGATTTTCTTTGCGAGTGGCCTTCGGGCTGCCAATTAGTTCGGGATCAGAAATTTCTATGGGGTCAGCAGGGACAAGGAGATCTGCAGGCCAATATTTAGTTATCTCTTTGAGGTCCTACTCTATGAGCTTATGGTATGAATGAAGCTCCTCTTTATGCTCATTTGCGTGCAGAGTGATATAAATAAATTTCCTATCTGCGTGGAACTTCATGAGGGGTATGAACTAGTGCAGGGTGTTCGATGTCATACAAGGGACATCCCCAATATCCATCTTTAACTGGAGATAGTAAGTATGGAATACTGTGTTTGACTTCCATTGTTTCCCCATATTGCTCGAATACCAGAGCATGGTGAACTTTGCAGTGAGCGGCTCGAATGCCTCAATGTCCAGGAAGGTTGCACCTTTCGGCATCTCCCAAGCAGTAAATGCTATGAGGATCAACAACCAACTAAAATGGAACTCATATCCCTGATCCTCAGATTCGCAGATATCCAATTCTAGATGGTTGACTAAGTACTTCGCCCAGTTCATCTGTAGTCCTTCCACACATTTTCCAACAAGGTCAACAATGAACCCTGTGACCTGTGTGGGTCTGTTCTTTCTCGTGAGATTTCTTGTGATCAATTGGAAGGCCAGGTGCACTGTTCCATTATGGATGGAAGCTAACTTGTAGCCTCGCATACCCTTTTCTACATCGCCATAGGTATCCTTAATCCTCTATGCTAGGGCGTGGTCGACAACCTTCTTTGGGTAGAATTCTTGTGGGTTGGGTCCCTACATGCTCAATTCGGTGATTCTACGAATCAACGTCGGATCGACGGAGATGCACTTGTCTAGCCATAGATAGCCGCCATGGTAGTATGATAGTAGGATCTTAACACACGTGTTAACCTCCTGGTGCCTTCCAAAATGTGGAATCTTCATCACATTCAAGATGGTGGACTGCGCGAAGTTCATAGTCCATGGTTGGGGGATTATTTTCAAGTTCTTCCCCTTCCTCCTAGTCAAGTATCTATGAGGAGAGAGAATACTATAGTTCTTGCGGTCCCCTAGGTTGAAGTCGATGAATTTTAATTCCAAGATCTTATCCAACTGCTGTTAAAATGTATGTATCCCCTTTGGGAGGTATACGATAACTAGGGTGTAATCGAAGTCTATGGGGATACTATCATGACTCACCACATTGGCCAGAGTCAGGATGTAGTTAGGCAGGATAGTCGAGATTAAATTTGCATTCACCAAGTCATCTCGATGCTTGGTTATTTTCTTGGCTGCAGGTTGGGATGGCCCAGATCCACGAGCAATCGACGGAGAGGATTGCACTCCTCTCATCGAGGAATTTCTGAGTTCGTCCAACGTGCATGCTCAAGGTTGGGTAACTCATGTGGATGACTGAATGCTCAATGCAATAGAACAGGTGTCGATCTCAGTAAACACGGTGTGGTAGAAAAGAGTTCTTTTGTTAGCTTGGATACAATTCACGAAAGTGTTCTCAGTGCAACAGTCGAAAAACTAAGTAGACAGTGAGGTAATGGATCTATTCAATGGGAGAGAAGCCTTCATCAATGCAGTTTTGTACCTTATGGCACAGTCCCAACGGTCTGATGGAGAGATTTCTGGTCATAACCGATGTTCTGACCGTTCGGGAGCATCGGTCTAATGGTAATAATGCCTCCAACGGCTATATCTCTTTGCCATGGAAAAGTTCCATGTTGCGTTGTTCTGATATCCCAAAGAAGTTCTAGTTTTTCAAACCTTCCTTCTGTGAAGTTCCCTCTAGAACCTCCTGCAATTTTTCTAGCTTTGCTCTCTTCTTACTGAGATTTCTATCCTTCTTCCATGTGAGGTTCATTTCAGTATTCCTCTTTCCATTCTGATTCTTATCTATACTCAACATAGTAACTTTGCATTGTTGAGATTCTTTCATAGGGTTAGAGAGTAGGACTTCTTCTTTGTTTGGGGTAGATTCTCTATTCTTCTATATAGACAGGTGGTTTAAGTCTTCCTTGGTTCCTTCAACTTTGACACCCAGATCTCTGATCCTCAGTAGCTTCAACTGGTCACCTTATCCTTTTAGTATGTGTGTTATCCTCTTCGTCATGAATTCTCTTAGTTCTTGCTTCTTATGTTCTAGGGCTCCCTCTTCTTTTCTTTTGGTCCGATCCTGCTCAATCCAGGTTTTTCCTAGTAACATAGAAAATGGGGCGATGCTCTCAATAAATTTAACAACCTCAAAATATTCCTTTGTCGAAGTTCCATGAGAACTCATAGAGGTTTGGGTATGTCTTCCACATAGGGTTATCAACTTTATTCTAAATAATCCTATTCCTCCCAATGAAGGAATCATAGTAGGCTTTCCTAAAGTTCTTTCTATCATGATATTCACTTGTGTTTCCTCATCTAGAAAATAGTCAATGTCGAAGTCTCCTATTCTTTTTTCTATGCACTCTTTTTCTTTGAATATCTCTGATAGGTTGATATTTCTTTGATCATTTAGGGTTTCTTTCATTTGTAGTAATACATTCTCTTATTCTTTCTAGGGTTCTTCCATGGTCTTAGTTTCTTGACCTTCCTTAGGGTTTTCTTGTCTCATATTCATTCTTTCAACCTTAGCAATCATTCTAGGGAAATCCAAAACTTCATGATCCATAGCTTTACAACAAAGACAACTAGGTCTTCTACCAGGGAATTCCTTAGCAAGATGTCCCGGTCTTCTGCAACTATAGCAAAGGGTTAATCCTCTTTTTCTTTTAAATGATCCCCAACCTTTTCTGTACTACGCACTAAGATCATAGTAGCTAACCTACAAAAAATACTTTCTAGGATATTGCATCTATTTGTTAGTCCAAACATTCTTTCTATGCATAGGAATAACATATCTTTCACTATTCTTATCAGATCTACTCATATCAAATCTTCTTTCTTCTATTTGTGCCCTAGTTTTCAAGCTAGGACAAAATTTATCAAACATACATGGATCTATACTTTTGAAACAAAAAATTCCACTTATCTTACCTTTTCAATCAAAACTTTTCACTGTTCTTACCTTTATCAGAGAACAAAGCTTCAATATATTACCTCTTTTCTTCAAATCTAACTTCTCTTCTTAGCACAGAGCTTTACAAGTCAAGTAGAATACTGTGCACTAGGGAAACATATCTATGCACATATCTTTTCTTTTCTTCAGTTCCCAACAATCACAGTTTCAATTCCCGGAAACAGAACCATTTGTTGTCATAGAGGAATACCCAGGGTTCAACGCTTCAACAAAGTACCAACAAAACCCTAACTATCGGCCCTTTCGGCAACACCTACGAAGCAGGTGAAGTCTCACCCGAGGTAGAGGTAGGGGTGGTTGCAGGACTTAGATGTTTGGAACCTTAGTTGGGACACAGATCTATGATTGTAACACCTTAACAGAGAACTTAGCAGTTATATTTCATTAGTATTCAGGCCTAGTTTACAACACAAATAAACCCTAATAGCACAACATCGTAGTATTCATCCAGATCTAATATATTCAGGCACTAAGAATATCAACATAGATCAGATCTAGAATATTATTCACATCATTAGGAACTAAGCTATCATACTCATCTATACATCATTGCACTAAGAATTAATCATATAAATAATAAACAACCATAATGTACAAAGAAATCACAACACAGGATATACGTGGTTCACCCCCAGCCTGGGGCTACATCCATCAACTCTTCTTCATTTTATTGTTTTCTTTCAATCTTCTACATGCACAGAGCCATAAGATCTTACTCCACATAGGACATGAGATCTATGCACACTTCGCTAGATCCTCCTTCCCTGAGATAGGTCACAACATAAAGACTTTACACAGTCTCTTGCAATCACTTGCACTTAGCTCTGCAAGTTCTCAACATAGCATGCACAAAGAATTTAAAATTTGCACTTACCACTTAGCAAGGTACCAAGCCCCCTCTTACATCACCTTGACATCTATTTATACATTACAAAAAGGGTCTAAGCATGGGTAAACCCATGTGTCGACATCCACATACCCGTTACATAAGCCCAAAACCCAAAAAACCCTAAATAAGGGGTTGAGATCCCATGATCTTTGGTTTGAATTGTGCTCCACCTTCGACAACCTGTTGAAGTCCAAAAATAGGTCAAACATGACCAAGGATCCTCAAAACTTGGTCAAGGGCCAACAAGTGCTATCAAATGACAATACCAAAATGTGGCAGAGGTGAAGATACTGTAGAGCCGGATGTAGGGATCCTAAAGGTAAATGTCATAGGGTGTGATCGGGATATGAAATTGATTTATAGAGGGAATAATTACATGCTAGTGTCAAACATATACCTGAAGGGGTTGTAAGATTTGTTGAACAAGTATCTGCACACATGAAAACCAAATACCCAACGTGAACAATATTTGATGATAAAGAACATATAATAACTATTTGATAAAATTGAAAGTGAGCAGGCGTACCTGAACGCGGCATGAGAAAAATGCTCCTCCAGGGCCAAGTGCAGATGATAACTCGGGGAATGTGAATGTGTAGATGGAAAGATCAGGATCCCATGGCTAAGAACGGATTGGAAAACAAAGGCTCCGGGCTCTTGTAACAGAGTGTGGAAGTTGGTAAAAAGGGGATATATATGGATGGTGGGCCCATAATGCCACCTTATTTGTACCTGTCATGATTGTTGTGTTGACGAGAGATCTTTGAGAATATTTAGATATTGCGGGAGCATGAGGCTATGGATCCGGGAGTGCCAAGAGACAAGTTAGTGGTCCTATCATCTTGCACATTGTGAATTTGGTAGTTGGTAGATAGGGGTTGTAAAGAGGGCCATACAGGGGATTTTAGGGGTAGGTGCCCATAAATGCGTGGGAGGTATCCAACTGGTGGGGTGACTTCGGCTGACAGAGGACCTAGGGGGGAGCTCTCGGGAACCTTGAGTGCTGATTTTTGTATGTACGGGTTTGGGAGCCTGATGTTTTTATAGGGTAGTTGATACCCATTTTTGTACTCATAGGGGTGAGGGGATTCATGAGACTATGGCCAGTTGTATATGTATATTTTTTGTAAACATTTCAAACTTGGATGATATATATGATGGATAAGCTTTTATCATTTGTGTCTTTGTGCTTTGTTTTTTTATGATGTATGATGTCTATTCTACGTGTTTTGATAGTTGTATGATGATATGTATATGATGTTTTTTTAATATGATAAATTCCAATATAATACTAGGTTATCCATGTGATCTACTACTTGATTGAGGCTTCTTGGAATATGTGTAAATGTAATGGAATCAAAGTTGCGAGATATGAGTCTAACTTGTAGGTATTTTCAAAAAAGGCACAGATCGTGAACATGATACACGTTGTTGAGTTGGAGAATGACAAGTTGGGAATCTAATAGAACGCTAAGGTGATGAATGTGGTGTTGACTGGCCTTGGAAAGGAGTCCAATGAAGGTGGCATATTTGTTTTGGTTGTTGGTGGTCAGGCCTAAACATATGCTATTGGAGTGGAGTAGGATATGTGAAGGGGTATAGATGGCCCAAGCGACCAAAGCGAGATTCTAGGTCCACCAGCTGGCACCATCAGCATAACTGATGTGGTAGGTTGATGGATGATGCATCTATCAATAACATGGGTGATAGATCAAACACCAAGAGTGGTGGTATCAAAGAAGACTAAAAAATCTACAAATGTGTACAAAGAGAAACCTAAGGTAGGGGGGTTATGCTTAGGCGTAAAACTTCTTTAAGTACAACCCGTTGATGGGTTATTTGAGAGGGTAGCCTTCTGGAGGGGCCAATATGTAGGCACCTTTAGTGAGGCAATGTTGGATGATGAAGGGGCCATGCCATAATCATTAGAATTTCCCATGGTACTTGAGATTAACGTGGGAAATATCATAGTCTAACACGATATCACCTTCATTAAATGAGCGAAGGTTGACATGGCAGTCGAAGGTGGATTTGGATCGTCTTTTAGCTGTCTCATTGTGTTGTAATGAAGATCGACGGTCTTCATCAAGCGATTCTAAGGTCAACAAGAGATTCTCTATTGGAGCAGTGTCAGGTAAGAGCTTTATGGCAGTGTGTAACGTGGGGATTTTTCACTTGATAGAGAGGGTGGCTTTGATCCCATGGACGAGGTGGATCAATGTAAAATCGATGGAAGTTTTGACTGTCGTGCGATAAGCCCATAATGCGGAAAACAACATATGATGCCAGTTGGTCTTATGTTTGCTGATGACATGTTGTAGCATGGTTTTGAGGACTTTGTTAACAACCTTGATCTGTCCATTGGACTGAGGGTAGTATGGGGAGGAAAACTCATTAGAGAAGCCTAATTTTGAGGAGAGTTTTGCAAATATATCACTCTCAAAATGTTTACCATGGTTGGACACTAACTGTTGTGGGACTCCAAACCAGGTAATGACATGGTTGAAGAAAAAACGTGTTGTTTTGTTAGCAGTGTTGTTGAAAGTGGGCATGGCTTCAGCCCATTTGTTAAAGTAATCTACGACCAAGAAAATGTACTTGTGTCCATTACTAGATGGAGGGTGAAAAGTCATGAAGCATATGCCCCATTTACAGAAGGGGTCGGTTGTGGTGACTGGATGTAGAAGAGCTGGTGGAGCTCATGCTTTTTTTGCATAAAGTTGGCATTTGTCACATCACTTGACAACATGGATGAAATCATGAAACAAAGTGGGCCAGAAGTACCCCGCTCAAATGATTTTTTGGGTGGTAGGCATACCTAAGATATGATCACCGCAAGAGCCATTGTGGAAATCATTCAATACTTTTTTAGCTTCGTTGATGGTAAGACATTGCCAAAGTATGGTGTCAACCCTACATCGATAGAGAATGTCTCTGATGAGGATATATCAGGGGGCATGATGACGAATGCGTCGATGATCATCTTGAGATATATGAGACCCAAAAATTTTTGTCTGAAGGTAGATGAGGAGGTCGACATACCAAGGGTCATCGAAGGGGATGAAGAAGAGGTGTTCATTAGGGAAGTCCTCGTTGATGGGGGAAGCTTTGGCATCCAAGGGAAAAGTCGTAATGAGTTCGGCTAGGATAAGAAATTTCTTGATTTTGGGAGTAGATAACTCTAGATCATATTCCTAGAGGATAATGATCCATATGGAAAATTTTCCATTAATCTGTCATCGACTAAGCAAGTACTGCATGGGGTTAGAATCTGCTACGACCTTGGTAGTTCAAAGCAGAATATAGTGTCATAATTTTTGGATTGCGAGGCCAACTGATAAGGTGAGTTTCTCATCATTATTCTATTTCAAGGGTGGATCTGAAAGGTTCTTACTAATTTTTTAAATCACATGTTCATGCCCATGATCCCCTAATTGGACAAGGACTCATGCAACTAATACAATTGAGGTTGATAAGTAGACAATGTAATCATGATCATAGTCTAGGGGACTAATCAAAGGGGCATTGGATAGGGAGGCTTTTAAATAATCAAAACTTGTTTGAGCATGTCCATCCCATCAAAATGGGATATCATGTCACAATAGGTGGAGAAAACAGTATGTGTTAGTAATGTAGTCTGGGAGAAAGTGACACAAAAAATTGGCTTTTCTTTGTAGGCTCTGTAGTTGGTGTAAATTCCTAGGTGGTGGAATTTTTGTGATAGCTTGGAACTTGAGGGGGTCCACCATGATGTTGTTTTGGGAGATAATGAACCCAAGGAGGCATCTGACCGTGACACAAAAGACGCACTTGAGGGGTTTCAAGCAGATATTGTACTGGCAACATCGTTGGAAAATGATGCGTAAATCATCTAAATGTTGAGTTCACTTTTTGGATCGAGTAGTGAGGTTGTCCAAATAAGTGAGGATGATGCGAGAAATATCATGGAAAATATAGGTCATGTCCCGTTGAAATGTAGCACCTGCGTTCTTGAGTCCAAAAGGCATGACACGATAAGAAAAGGTACCCCATGGGGTTGTAAAAGCAATTTTGTATTGATCTATTGGGTGGATTTGAATTTGGTTATAGCCAAATAACCCATCCATAAAATAAAGTGCCTCATGGTCGACACAATCATCGATGATTTGGTTGATGAAAGGGGCTGGGAAGTTGTCCTTGGGATAGGTATGGTTGAGATCGTGAAAGTCATTGCAGACGCGAATAGTTCCATGTTTTTTGTTAACAGGGATGGGGCTGGAGACCCATAAAGTATACACATTGGGATAAATGACCCCAACAAAACATAATTTATCAATTTTGGCTTTGATAGCCGCAAATTTGGATGGGTGGAGGGGGAGTTTCTTTTGACGAACAGGGGAAACATCCATCCAGGTATTGATTCAGTGTTCGACTATAGAAGGATCAATGCCAGGAATATTCATATATGACCAGGAAAAAATGTCTCAGTATTCCTAAAAGAGAGATTTGTAAGCAAGGATTTATTTAGGGGAGCATGTGACGTCAATGGTGATCTCTTCTATGATGCCTGGTTTAATGAAAATTTCAATGTTGGTTGTGGGTGTTGCCTTATTCAAAATTATTAGGGGTAGGGATAGGGTTTTTAAACCAGTCAATGTGCCCCAGAGGAATAAAATCCTTGGTTTCAATTGCTCACAAGGAGACTTGGGTAGGAGGGTGAAAGGCCTCTTGTGAGTGAAAAAGTGCACAATGATGGAGTGCATTCCATTGGCAATCGAGGGTGGTTAGTTCCTCCAATATATCTTCATTGTAGTGGAAAATGAAAGAATATAGGGGATCATGTGTGATGGTAAGGGGAACCATCGACAGGTAAGTGTTATTTTCCTCGAGGGATGATGATGTAGAAGGGGTATTGTGTATAGGGTGTGATGGCTCACTTGACATGAACTGAATGTCACGATACGATGGATGGTACCTCATTCACATAGATACTAACAAAGAAACATAATGAATGTTAGTGATGTGAGAAACAATAGGGAGAGCCTGAGGGGGATCGAGAAAGGATGTTTGGTGTACATAGGCTAACATTTGGTAGAATTAAGGTATAGTCAGGCAATGATGGGTGTAATGGCCATATTTTGAGCATATGGAACAAGCGAAATTGGTTCGTAACCTTGTATTGTGTGCGGTTGAGGACTTCATAATAGTAGATGAAGTATTAGGTGGAGTGGTAAGAAATGGGGTTTCTCTAGGGAGTTGGATAATGTTGTGCAACTCAGGAAGAGTAGGACATCTGTTAGTGGGGTGTCCTTCTCTTTCGCATAGTGTGCAAGGAGTTTGAGCTCGGAGAGGGAGCAGAGCTATGGGCTTGTTATTCCTTCTTCTACCCCCAACGGTAGTGATGTTTCCTCTAGTTGGGGGTGATGGTGGTGTGGAAGGAGCCTATACTAGGATCTGCATCAATAAACCCTCTGTCTGAGGAGGGAGAGATGGTGTAGGAACCATAATGGGTGGATGGAGATACCATACAGGGATGGCGAGTACCATGTTGGGAAGGGTGAGAGTAGCAGCTAACAGGAATGATTGGACTCCAAGTGGGGGGTAGAAGAAGGGGATTTGGGTAATGGCTTGGGGGACTATCTCCCAAAATGGTATTTTCCCTTGGAGGGGGGGTAAATCTGGGACAAGTGGTTCCATGGTAGTTTCAGGGAATTCCTAAGGTAGTAGTTCTCCAACTAGTGGATCTTTGATGTGGGGAGGGGCCTCCATGATAGGAATAGTGTCTATGATATCAGTTCCATTAGAGGAAACTAAACACACTTGTGTTGACATGGAAGGATTTAGGAGAGGTGGTGCTCTATGGTAAGTCCCTAACTGCAAGTATGGGTCCTTGTATATTCCAATTCCCATGTCGATGACTGAAAAAGAATATAATCTAGTGCTGACAAGGGGGAGAATGTTATCAATGTTGGCAGAATGATTAGTATTGTAATGTGTAATTTGGTCGATGGTGATGATATTATCATTATGAGGGAAAATCATTGTGTGAAACATAGAAGAGGATACATCCTTCATGTTGGAAGATTGGTTGTTGTCATTGATGTCAACCCTAGTCATGGGTTTTGGACCAGAAGATTGATGAAGTTATTTGGACATGAAGGAAAATGAAAATGAAGATACAACACCCATGGATGGATAGTATACATCATTCTCTTTCCGGTGGTATGTGGCACATCACGTGGATCCTC
>JASDQU010223353.1:0-14204 GCA_032191745.1 Picea mariana | reverse complement strand
GGATAAATGATGTGTTTCTTGTGATTGTGTATTTCTCAGTGATTCTATCTTATGCTATTGTTATCTATTGAAATGCAAAGAACTATAATAATATATTAAACATTAACACCTTGCTCTTCTGTCTTTAACAAAAGGAGGGGGTCCGATATGGGTAGATTTGGATATGGCCCCCTTGCTATTGTGGCGCTTCCTCATGATGTCAGAACCCCTCCCACCTAAAACCACTTAACGCCTCTGTAACCTCCTTCATCTCCTACTGCCATCTGCCCTCCACTCCGTCTCTCACCTCCGCCCATCACATCCTCCACTCACCGCTAGGCCATAGCCCCTTATCACTCCCGTCTGTTATCTCTTTCCAAGTGTCTTACCGCTTGCATCCTCCCTGGCAGATGGTCCCATCCCGTCTGTTGCTCTAGCCTTACATCTGCCCCCACATCATCACCTCACGCCATGTCACCTTTGACCTGTCCCAGTGCAATGCACACATCTTCTTCCACCCGCATTGGCACGACCGCTTTCCTTTTGCCACATCCATCCACATGGCCTCTCCTCATCTCACCTCCACACCGAGTACGCCAAATTTCCCCCGCCTGGTTACTGCCCATTCACCACCTCGTGTCAAATGTTCCATTCTTCACAACGACCTCCATGTCTACCCACTTGTCTTCCTATAAATCCTCTAACTAGATCCAGATGGTAGTGTGAGAAGGCCACCATGTCCTAGAGATACAGAGTTGACCGGGGCCTTTCCCAGTCCCAAGGAAGAAATTATTAAAGTAGTTGGTGGTGGTTGGACATCGTTTCACTATAAATGGAAAGTCCAGAAAAGGACTGTCAGCTTGTCAATTCATTTACAGGCCCGTTCTGGAGCACGACTGCGTCTGACTGAAGTTCAATACTATCCAGAGACTACATGCACAGTCTGCCAGTAAACATGCAGACATAATGTCTTCAATGCGATGACTCAAACTTTCTACTGTGGTTGTGCTTTGAGTATATGTAGGCATTTTTTCCATTTTTTTATGGTCGATGGTTGAGCTAGGCTCCCGCATTGTAAAGTTTTGATGAAGCATTGGTTTTCTTGGTTATGTATTAGAATTTGATACTTCCTGTTTAATGAAAGTTAGCTTGTTTCCATCTCTCTGTAAAATCTGTATTAATACACTCAGAATTGGAGGATCCAGTTGAGGGTTGTGAAGTTGTAGGATGATGTATGGTTGATTACTGCAATATTTACACCATTTTTAGTCAGTTTCCTGTGTTACCTTGCCCTCTCACACTGAATAGCTTGGAATTGGAGGATCCAGTCAAGCTGTTACAATAGTATTGCGATGCTCAGAATTGGAAGATCCAGTCGAGCCATCACTGTGTTGTTGTAGCTGTGTCAATTCCACATATTTCAGTGTCTTGTTTTTCTTCCCCAAGCTGCTGGAAGGCCTGGATGCCCATAGCAGTCTTGTTCATATTCTCACCAAGTCTTCCATCTGCTCACCTTAAATTCAACTTACTGATGGAAGTTAGATCAAGACCTCACTTGTTCATGCATGAACTGGTCCTGGATTCTGAGTCAAAATGATATTCTCCTGGTTCTACATCCATTCGATCACCCTAATTCAATTATCGTGACATATAAAACTGATGGGTATCAGGCTTACTCCTGCTGCAATCCAGGAGTGACTTCTGGTGCCAACAAGTATAATAAATCAAAGTACACACAATGTACATATTATGTTAGGGTGGAGCACACTTCCAAATAGATAATATAGATGAGTTACACAATTACTAAAGAGAACCTCCTCCAAATCCCCCAATACATTTACATATCAAGATCACATGTTACTCCCTTCCTAATGAATATATTATTATATATATATATTTATTCTCACCCATTGCACATATGCCCCCTTTATTAGGCACTATTACATATACTCTTAACCCATATATTCCCCTTGGGGTCATATTATATACATTTAACCCCATATATGCCTCAAATTATAACAATTGGGATATCTTAAAATGAAATGATTAACATTTTAACTACATCATTTATGATTCACAATTACACTAAACATTGTGTGCCATGTAATTTAGGCTTCCACAAGTCATACGCAATAAACCATTTGCCTAAAGTTAGACACCCTTCTCAATAATTATTAATTTGCATCAAAATTATTTCTAGTTTCTATAACCCCAAGAGTATATCCAACAGCCTGCAAGCGAGATATACCAATAACTTGTGACTTATAAAGAGTCGAGGCATCTCAAAACCCACCAAAGTAGACCTCTATCTCATGGTTAGGAAAAAAAATATATTTCCAATTTTATTACAAAGTCGAGACATACCCTAAATTTTGTTTGTTGACAAGGAGCATTGAGGCCAAAGTCAAATAACTTCACATTTCCCTTTCCATCCAAAAGAAATGTTTCTTGGTTGAATCATCACATGATTTCAATAATTAGATCCTATGTTGCATAGAACACAAAGAATTGACTTTTTTGTAGGATTCATCGTTGTTGCATACTTATACCTTCAAATCTCTATGGTAAACTCCCCTATTGTGGCAATATCCTATAGCATCAATAACTTGTTGGAAATACTTTGTCGGTTCTCTTTCATATAGCTCCCCATTACACCAGTGCACATCAACTCCCGTGAAAAATGACCCTATCACCACATAACATTGTTGTTCCAAGACCATGTGTTAATGCGGTCGACCAAATTTTCACGTGAGGCAAGAATAAACTTCTTGATATTGCATTTTCTTAATCTTGACACTTCACATTAGTAGATATTGAAACAATTTATTCACTTTTATGTTCCCAAATCCCATGGATGTGATGAGGCCATAACTTCATGTTGTCTAACTTGTCATTTCCATCCATCCCATTCACTGAAATTTATTAATTGTTATGAGAAAGAGAAAAGTTAGGTTGAAGTCTAGGGTTGCTTTGATAATATTAGATAAAAAAAATGAATTTCCAAAGGACAAAATGTAATGATCTAAGTCACTGAGAAATTGGAGTTTGTTGTGATCTATACCACAATATTATGGCCACAAGAGGCATTGTGTAATGAAAAGAGGATAAGAAGTGGATTATACCAATCGATTCTATGATACATAATTATAGAATTCCAAATACCACAACGCTCAATGAAGAAAAGTATATGCATTTTTAAATAAAAACGGTGGCTTTGAAAACAAGGGTTTATCCAACATAATTGTGCCAAAGTTTCTTTCTGCACCTTCGTATGAGGGAGATATGCAATTCTTTCTTCAACATGGAGTTGACAAGTAGAATTTAAAAAAATATTAATAAAAAATAAAATATTTCAATGTCAACCATAAAAAATATTTTAATATTCTCCTTAAATAAAATAACTTATATCAATTATAGATAAAGAGAGAAAGATATAATGTAATTGAAAATATAAAAATTCTTTCTATTCAACTTCCCATGTAGTAAAGGGATGTGTATTTCCTTTAATGTTTAATATGTAGTTTATATGTTGCATTAAAAAAATGTTAATTGTCAATTGGATTTAGCTTGCGCAATTGGGAGGTGTAATGCCTTCAGGGACACCCACCGAGCACGTGTGATCCTTTGGCAGATTCAACGATGTAACATATG
Organism: Picea mariana; assembly: GCA_032191745.1. Lineage (NCBI taxonomy): Eukaryota > Viridiplantae > Streptophyta > Pinopsida > Pinales > Pinaceae > Picea > Picea mariana. The sequence goes on along the minus strand of JASDQU010223353.1, from coordinate 10,574 downwards.
AAGAGAACAAAGAGAAAAAAAATGGTTGGGAAAATGAAGATGTTTGGGTGTGGGTAGGAGCACCTTGGGAAATGATGGTGACGTGCACGCCTAAGGGGGCACACACCCTTATTCCCTTGTGACAAATGACCGAGACTTGGGTTACGTTTGGGAAAGGGAGAGGCAACTTGGGATCACACCCAAGCAATGGACCCATTTAACCTTAGTAGCATGGGCATGACGAAGATGTTGGACGACACCATCGACACACCCACAGAGAGTTGTGACAATCGATAGAAGGAAAGAGCACAAGGAAAGGGGTGTGTTCCCAAGGATGGGGCATGCCGGTCCAAGAAATAAACAATTGACGGGCACACAATATTAGTTGAGTGCACTGTGTCCACGAATGGGCAAGACAGTCGGTTGAGTGTGAGGATTCATGAAGGGGCATGATAGAATAAAGATATGTGATGTTTCACACAAGTTTCCTTTGGATTCCACATAAGAGAAAGGGTGCACAACCAAATTAAGAAAAGAAAAACCAATTGAAGGAAAGAGATGGATCTATGAGGCTAGGCCTACTAGTGGGGCACACCTAAGGTTGAGGCAAGGAAGAACAACAACGATGAGTCTCGGTGTGATGAAATTGTAGGTATGGACAATTCTAATGTGTAAGGTAGAGTCAAGAGACTTTGCCCATGTTTGTAACTAGGACAATAGATCCCTCTTTGTAAATATCTCTTTCTATTTTGCAATATAAATAAATGAAGTTAGGTACTAACCATCGTTGGTGCGCCTGCACTATATCTGTCTCTTGTGTTTCACATGTTTTCTGTTGTATGCCCAATTGACTAAGTGTTAAAATAAGTTAACAAATGTTTAAGTATACAACTGTTGATACTTGAATCCATTAGGACCAAAGAAACAACCTCACAAGGATATCAATCCCCTTGCGTTTTTATAGAGGTGGTACTCCTCTTTTACTTCAGATTTTCTTGGGACTCTAGGTCTTCAAAATATGGGACTTTGCAGAAGTCCATCGTAGTAATCAAAGGAATATAAAATAACAAGAAATAAAATGTTTTGTTTTTCTTTTAAATAAAGTTCCTGAGAAATGACCAGGAACCACACACTTCATACGTTTAACAAAAATAGACAAGATTTCCTCACATCCATCATAGTTCAACTAAAGATTTTTTATCACATAAAAATAAAAAGAAGATGGTTTGCATGCATAAGAAAAATTTAACAGAGTGAACATGGGAAACTCAAATAAAGATAATGATAGATCAAACTCAAATACTTTGTATTCAAAACTCTAGGTTACAAAGTACAATCAAGATTGTACCCGAAATAGCTCTCTTGAAATTTCTAAAAAATATATAGTCTGTTACATATTCTTTAAAAATTAAAATGTGTTTGTCCTAAGGACTAGGATTGGGGCTCATGCGGACCATAAAGAAAATAAATACAATAAAAAATCTCGTAGAAGGAGGATGGTGGGATAAATTAGAACAACAAGACATGTAAAGAAGAAAATGAGAAGTTATCAGACTTCGGTTAAACCTTTCTAGTGAAAGAGGTGGAATAACTGGATGAAGGAACTGATAAAGAAAAAAAGATGTGATCGAAATAAACTTACTATGATGGTATATCATAATATTTTCTCTTCACTTTATTTCTACTATCCTTTCATTGTCTTCATTGATGGTTACATGAACCGTCTCAATTGTTTCTTTCCCTTTTTAATAAACTTTTATTTTCACAATTTAATTAATTTCCCATTAAAATAGGACGACTGTAATTTAATTTTCTAGAAGTGAAAAACAACTTTTTAACAATGTAAAGTACTTCTTATGTGCTCTTTATCATCTCATATTTCCAACTATATAAAGTTTGTGCAAATCCATCGCTCGGATATCAAGATACGAGCTCGTGAAGTTGAGTTGTCATGCAGGCCCATTAAAAAATCATCTTACTGATATTTTAATTTCTGAGAAAATTATATGAACTTTCAACACTTGAAACCTATAACACCATCTTATATGTTAAAATACCTTTCCAACGGTATAAATTTTTCATAAATTTGACACCTGAAGCTCAAGTTATGGCCTCCACAAGATCGTGACTCAACCACTGTCGATCAAGTTTGTTTGGTAAATGTGGACCCTTGATTTAAATTCGATCTCCTTTGTTGAAATTCGACTTTTATTCACTATTATTATCCCACATGTACGAGAATAAAAGAGTCTTAGTGGTATATAATTTTAAGTGTAGCATAAACTTGACAAGAAATAAAGAAGAGAAGAGACTATGGATCTTCGGAGGATCCGACCCTTGGAAAAATGTTGAATATAATAATAATTTTGCATGCCCATTCAACCACCAATATTCCCAGTCAGCAATGGTGATTCCTCCAACCAAATGTTAACACATGTCATCACTCGGTAGGCCAACAATCTGCCAATAAGAATCTACCATATGTCATCCAATAAAATCACACCCTGTGTCACTTTTTGTATGCTGCCATGCGTCTCCATAAATTAGTTGCCATGTGGCACCATCCATCTAACTACCATGTGGATATATCTCATTGGTTAATAAAGTGCCATGTGTCACTTAGAGATGTTCCTCATAGAACTTAGGATAGGAAAAATATTATTAAAATAATATGGCGGGTTCACGGGTTTACGTGAATGCAGAGGTAGGTGAGGAAATCACCGTGGACTCGCGGTAATACGTAGTAAGGAATGAGTGTGAAAAATTCTAAGTGTAGGTGAAGTGGAGAGGAGAGGTAAATAGTTTTAAAATATTCTAAGTCTTGAGAATATCGAGCGGACTTGCATATGATATATGAAATAAATATTGTATCACCAACGCGAGAACTTGTGAACCTACTGTAACTCATGTATTTGGATAAGTGTTGGAGGAATTACATAGTGAAGAGTAGTAAAAAGAGTTGTGTGCATTATGATGGTGGTGGAAGTCAAAGTACATTATGAGGGTAGAAGAAATAACACATACTCTTAGGAAATATCACCAACTTGAGAACTTGCGGTAAGCCATAGTAAATAAGACTAAGTCTGGAAAGTATATAATGGGTCACGTGAAATATGGAAAATATGAAAATGAAAATAAATATATGGGAAATAAATGAATTACCTGAAATTTGGGAAATAAAAAAGGGAAAAGGGAAGAAATGGAAAAATGGGATAGTGAAAATGGAAAGAAAAATAAAAAAAATTGGGAAAGTAAAGGAGAAGGGAAACGAAAGTGAGCATGGAAAGGAATAAGGTGTGGAAAATGGTAAGGGGAATATGAAAGTAATGAGACAATGGGAAAAATGACTAAGTACAAAATGAGATAATGAATAGAGGTGAGGAAAATGATATGAGAGAACATGTCACTTAGAACATTTTTCATATTTCTTCTTGTAATACCTCCATTGGACTTCTGGACATAAGTATGCGTATCTTGGTCATGGAGACTCTGATTTTGATTCCGTGAAATGCCCGACGAAGATGATATCGAGGGATATGAAGTGAACATATAATAGTTAAAAAAATATTCATCCTCCAATATCATTTTTATTATTATTCCAAGAGTGGGAACATATGGGTGACCAAATTTTGGTCAACAACTCTCTCCAACTGTGGGATAGTGACCCCCTGTGGCTTGTTGAGAACACTAGAATATTAAGACCAAATACCTTCTCCATTGTGCTATGGAGTCATCTTCAAAATGAATTCTTTCAATCCTTCTTATTTCATGGAGTTACCTTCAAGTTTGACTGCCTTATTATGCAAAATTGAATTAAAGAAACAAAACATGTACATAAATGATCTACCTACCCTAACTTACTTGAAAGAAAGGGGCACCTTATGTGTAAGCAGATTTGCAATGGAGTCATTCAAGCATTGGTATTATTTGTGGAATGAACTCCAAAATTATGATGTATGTTGGGACTTGTACTAATGAGTCAGGGGCGCTCTCAATACATAGTGGAGTAAAATGATACCAAGTACGGTGAAGATTTAATTGCTCTGTTTGGCCAACAATGCTCTGGAAACATAATTCAATAAAATCAATTCTTGGATGCTCAAGAATACTATTGTCTTTGATTGGATGAGGAGTTTTCAACATAAGAATATTTTAATCATTTTCCTTATTTTCAACCACTTCCAAGGTTCTTGTTTGATAAAATAATCTCTTGAAAAGACTCTTCTTTCTTATAAGGGTGATCTTGCTCATCATTCTTCTCAAGATTCATTTCTTCTGTAAATTCTTCTTTCTGCAAGTTCTCTTTTGATGTTTTATCATCTTCATATGGAGTATATAGGAGACTGGAATTTTCTTCTTTTTCCACATTCAATATTATTGTTTCATTGGCGATGTCTTGACATTGTTCTTCTTCTATGCAATGGATATCTTCTTTATTCTCAAAATTGTTTTCTTCCACCAATTCTTCTGTATTTTGGCTGAATTCTTCTTTCATATTTGGTGGAGACTCTTTAATTTCTTCCTCATATGGAGTATATGAGACGTTGATATCCTTTTCTCGGTCTTTGGAATTCTTTCCTTCATTCTTAGAAACAAGATTTGATTCAGAAAAGTCTTGCAGTGTTTCATGATATCCTTCTTTTGAGTCATTGATTTCATCCTTTTGTGTCCACGTGGGAAAGGGTGGGTGGGAAACAACATTTAAAACATCAACAAAAACATACGAATTCACCTTTGGGATAAAATTTTCTCCAAATGAATCATCTAACAAATCCCAGCTAGTAATGGAGTTAGGCATTAATGAACTATACCATTCAAGAGCATCCTCTCGTATAGTTTGTAGGAATAATCTACATGTAACATTATCTTCAGTGAGATTGAAATCATAACATGTACCTTTAAAATTAATCAAGTGTTGTTCTACAGCTTCTGAAGCATCCCCAAAGAATGTAGCAAAAATTTCAACAAGAATATTGGGCATTTGAAAGTCTATTTCTGGTAGATTTAAAGGGGTAGTATGAAATCGCCTACTTCTTTGAGTATTTCTCCCTTTTGTCACATCTTGCAAATATATTGATGGGCATGATGAAGAATATAAGTAAACATTATGACATGAATGAAACCCTTCATTTTTAATTTTTTCAATGGAGTTTTCAGGGAGTTCATTCTCCCGAATCTTTGGTGCTTCTCGTTTCTTGAATATTCTTCTCGAAACTTTGATCCATGGAGATTTTTGGTTCCTCAAACATATTGAAACTAAATCGTCCTCAGAATAGTCACCAAAAATGTTGACGCTTGAATCCATTAGGACTGAAACGACAACCTCACGAGGATATAAATCCCCCTGCATTTTTATAGAGGTGGTACTCCTCTTTTACTTCAAATTTTCTTGGGACTCTAGGTCTTCATAATATGGGACTTTGTAGAAGTCCTTCGTAGTAATCAAAGAAATATAAAATAACAAGAAATCAATTTTTTTGTTTTTCTCTTAAATAAAGTTCCTAAGAAATGACCAGGAACCACACATTTCATATGTTTAACAAAAATAGACAGGATTTCCTCACATCCATTATAGTTTAACTAAATATTTCTGATCACATAAAAATAAAAAGAAGATGATCCCCATGCATACGAGAAATTTAATAGAGTGAACATGGGAAGCTCAAATAAAGATAATGATAGATCAACCTCAAATAATTTGTATTCAAAACTCCGGGTTACAAAGTACAGTCGAGATTGTTCCCGAAATAGCTCTCTTGAAATTTCTAAAAAATATATAGTCTGTTACATATTCTTTGAAATCTAAAATGCGTTGGTCCTAAGGACTGGGATTGGGGCTCCCACGGACCATAAAACAAATAAATACAAGAAAAAATCTCGTATAAGGAGGATGTTGGGCGAAATTAGAACAACAAGATCTAGAAAGAAGAAAACGAGAAGTTATCAGACTTCGGTTAAACCTTTCTAGTGAAAGAGGTGGAATAATTGGATGAAGGAACTGATAAAGAAAGAAATATGTGATCAACATAAACATACTATGATGATATCTCATAATATTTCCTCTTCACTTGCTTTCTTCTTTCCTTTTATTGTATTCATTGACAGTTACAGGAACCGTCTCAACTGTTTCTTTCCCTTTTTAATAAACTTTTATTTTCACAATTTAATTAATTTCCCATTAAAATAGGATAACTATAATTTACTTTTATGGAAGTGAAAACCAACTTTTTAACCATGTAAAGCACTTATGATGTGCTCTTCATCATCTCAATTTTCCAACGATATAATTTTTTTGCAAATCCATCGCTCAGATCTCAAGATATAAGCTCGTGAAGTTGAATTGTCATGTAGGCCCATTAAAAATGAAGTTGAATGATATTTTAATTTATGAGAAAAATGTATCAACTTTCAGCACTTGAAACCTGTACCACATCTTCTACGTTGAAATATATTTCCAACGGTATAAAGTTTGCGCGATTCCGACACCCGGAGCTCACGTTATGGCCTCTGCAAGATTGTGACTTAGTTATCGTCAATCAAGTTTGATTGGTAAATGTGGACCCTGGATTTAATTTCGGCCTCCTTTGTTGAAATTATACTTTTCTTCACTATTGTTATCCCACATGTACGAGAATAAAATATTCTTAGTGGTATATAATTTTAAGTGTAACATACACTGGACAACAAATAAACAAGATAAGAGACTATAGAGCTTTGGAGGATCCGACCCTTGGAAAATTGTTGAATATAATAATAATTTTGTATGCCCAGTCAACCATCAATATGCCCAGTCAGCAATGAAGAGTCACCCAACCAAATTTTGACACATGCCATCACTCGGTAGGCCAAAAATCTACCGATAAGAATTTTCCATATGTCATCCAATAAAATCATGCCATGTGTCACTTTTTGTATGCTGCCACATGTCTTCATCAATTAGTTTCCATGTGGCACCATCCATCTAACTGCCATGTGGATATATCTCATTGGTTAATAAAGTGCCATGTGTCACTTGAAGATGTTCCTCATAGAACTTAGGATATGAAAAATATTATTAAAATAATATGACGGGTTCACGGGTTTGCGCGAATGTGTAGGTGAGGAAATCACACGGACTAGCTGTATTACATAGTAAGTAACGAGTGTGAAAAATTCTAAGTGTAGGTGAAGTGGAGAGGAGAGGTAAATAGTTGTAAAATATTCTGAGTCTTGAGAATCGGTTGAGTGGAATTGCATATGATATATGAAATAAATATTATATCACCAACTCGAGAACCCACAAGCTCATGAACTCGCGGTAACTCATGTATTTGGCTAAGTGTTGGAGGAATTACATAGTAAAGAGTAGTAAAAAGAGTTGTGTGCATTATGAAGGTGGCAGAAGTCAAAATGCATTATGAGGTAGCGGAGATAACACATACTCTTAGGAAATATCACCAACCCGCAAACATGTGGTAAGCCATAGTAAATAAGACTAAGTCTGGAAAGTATATAATGGGTCACGTGAAATATGGAAAATATGAAAATGAAAAGAAATATATGGGAAATAAATGAATTACGTGAAATTTGGGAAAAGAAAAAGGGAAAAGGGAAGAAATGGAAAAATGAGATAATGAAAATGGAAAAAAAAATAAAAGAAATGAGAAGATAAAGGAAAAGGGAAATGAAAGTGAATGTGGAAAGGAATAAGGAAAAATGGCTAAGTGTGGAAAATGGTAAGGGGAATATGAAAATAATGAGACAATGGGAAAAATGACTAAGTACATAATGAGAGAATGAATAGAGGTGAAGGGAAATGAGAGTGTTGCGCCTCTTTCATCACCTTAGTGAGAAAAATAGAGGTGCTTGCAAGCTTAGTTGGGTCTACTGAGCAGGACAACTGGAAGGAAAAGAGTTAGGAAAAGAAATAGAAAGCAACAACTAAGAATTAAACTAAGAAATGAAATAACAACTAAATTTATAAGCATAGGGACATAGAGACAAAAAGAACAATGAGACCCATGTCACCAATGATAAGGCTGGTATTAGTGAAAGAAAACACCGAGAAGCAAGGGGACTATGAGTCCCTTCTTCCTCCAAGGGAGGGCTCTTGGACCCCCACAAGTAAGCTCTTCTTACAACAAATAAAAATGAAAAATGGTGAAAGAACTCTTTGCTAATCCACTCAAGGGGTGAGATGGATTGCCCAATGCAATGGTGCAAATAAACTCTTGGCAAGGATAGAGTCCTCAAGAGAATAATGGCAGCATAACTTTTCTTTGAATTCCTTGAAAAATGAAGTGTATCCATGGCCTTTTTATAGCATTCCTTTGAGCTATTGTTCAACTGGTTTGTAGTGTGTAAAAAGGCTAATTAGGGAATTTCTAGGTCTTTGACCAGCCATCCAATCGAATCTAGTCAAGATTTGAGTGTCAAATCGGCTTGGGAGCTGAACCAGAAGTGGGTGGGAGGCCGACCACTCTCATACATGCGTCGTTTCTCAGGTGCACGGATTTTTGCGATAATAATCGCGCATCGTGCACATGTGTGTGATTTATGCGTTCTTGTTCCGCGCATGTGCACGCGCGCCCAGTGTCGTCATAGCACCCTTCAATTGTTCACTACTTTGGTGTTAATTCAGGTCCATGGCTGACTTCATCACTATTTGACGATGCTTAATTCTTGTAACCATGTACGGACGAAATTTCAGTGATAACAGATGCCCCCTGATGGATGAGGTTAGGAGCATACGTATAGCCGAAATCCATCAATGTTTCTTATACTGAGAATGTTGTTGTAAGAGAGAGCAATAGTGGGATTGTCCAGAGCGATCCGTTGGAGGGAAAAAGGAACCGGTAGAACCCAACCTTCCATGACGTGTGTGAAAAAGAAAAATGTGTACAAACGAGGCGGGTATGCCCCATGCTTGTGTCATGTAACTCAAAAAAAGAGGAATGAAGTGTTGGTGTAGACAACTGCAATGCCCTCAGGGGCGTTCGTGATAAAGGCAGAAGACAATTCTGCAGATGAACATACGCTGAATAGTAGGTAGTGATCACGATAATAAGTATCACCGATTATGTGGGCATTGATAGCCCAACCAAGTTCAGAGGTCTTTGGCAAATGAAAGAACTAACTACAATAGTCGCGAAGTAAGACCCACCGTAACATGAGAAAGTGTTGACGTCGAATTTTATGGGGGTCAATGACAGCAGGGAGCAATTATGTTTCACCTTGTACCATCTGAGATCTCTCATTGGGTGGGTAATGAGAATCAAGATACTGTTGCCCTTTTGGAAATCTGTGCTGATGTCGACAAAAAAGGGGGACACGACTCCCAGAAGAAAATGGCTTCGTGAAATCTACTAGGTGAGGTTAGGAAGTGCAGGAGGTACATGGACAAAGTCAAGATGTAGGAAGACTCAAGAATGCTTTTGGTTGGAGTATATGTGAGATAAAAAGTGGCCGCAACCGATCAACGAGGTCAAGTGTCAGGGGGACGACAAGACCGGGGATAAGTTGTGCCAGAGGTGGGACAAGGTGAACAAATTCAGAGGGTAGAGGTAAGTGGCCTGTGGGGTACTCTGAAGATATGGATGATGCCAGCAAGGGTGGATGATAAGTAGTGCTCCAACCAAGGGCGACATGGGTTACGATTGGCCAAAAAAGGGAAGTAGGTTGCCAAAGGTGACAACAAAAAGGTAATGTAATGACTGAAAATAAAGGCGTTTGTACAATAAATAACAAATAATTGGGGAGAAGTGTACAAATATAGAAACAGGTGCCCCAGTGTGATATGGTTGGCCCGGGAAGGGCATAATTTTCTCGGAAAACTTATGGAGGGTGGGGGCCCCATGGGTGGGTTTCTGTATGAGGTAGGTGAAATGAAGATAGATTTGCAGATGGGTAAACAGATTGTGGATTAAATGGAGGGTTCATGCTACTGTGGAGGTGTAGCCCGACCATAGAACCATGGAGAGATAATCTGGGAGTCCATTGGGAAAGCTAGCAAAATGAGGAGAAAGAGTATGTGGGTGATTCGCAACATGATGTAAGACGATCGGGACTCCCATCCCTAAAGGGTTTGGAAAAAATAGAATGAGTGTCAGAAGTGAAAAAGGGTCCTATGAATGGGACAACTCATGTGGGTAAGAGTGCTACCGGGTGACAGTACCAAAGATGCAAAATGGAGGTGTGGGTACTGCAGAGACGGAAATGGGGATCCTAGAGGCAAATTTCAGAGGGTGTGACTGGAAATGTAAGTGAGATTCAGAGGGAATGACTACATGCCAGTGTTGAGTATATACCTAAAGGGGTTGTGTCGATGTATGATGACCAAGTACGTGCACACATGAAAACCAAATACCCGACGTGAACAATATCTGAAGATAATCTAATATATGAGCATGTATTTGATAAGTGTGAATATGCACATGCGTACCTGATTAGGGTATGAAAAATGGCGTCCCAGGGGCTCAGGATGAAAATAGGCCCAGGGACTGTCGTGATGTAGATGACGGGATGTTGATCCCATGGCTGAAGACGGATCGAGAAATGGACGCATGGAGCTCCCAGAATGGTGAGTGGAAGTTTGGAAAAAAGGCCTATATGTAGTT
>JASDQU010223351.1:5672-16071 GCA_032191745.1 Picea mariana | reverse complement strand
TGGGTGTTTGACCTTTCAAACTAGATCAACGGTCCAATGTCCCCTTCTCGATTGAGGGTTGAGATTTCCTCTAGGTCTTTGGAATTCCGAGATTTCAAATCTCAACCCTCTTTCTCTTGATGTCTTTTACCCAGAGTCTAAGATCTCTTGATGCATGTCCTCTTGATCCAAGGATTGAGGATTACTTCAAGGATTTACCTGGAGTTAACAAATTTGTGCCACCTCTTCCTGAATCCAATGGTTGTGAATCACTTTGGGACTTTACCCAGAGTTCACGGAATCATGCCACATCTCCCTTAGATCTCACGGTCTAGATATTACCTCAGGACATCAGGTATTTGTGCTCCAGCGATCTCAATTCTCAAACTAAAAACTCACTACAACTTTTCCCCAGAGTTTGAGATTTGCTGACAAGTGTCTCCTCCCAGATCAATGACTCACGACTCTTTGGCCCTCCGTGCTTTGCGTGTTTCAAGTTTCAACTTTTTCCTTCCTCCAGATATTTCGAGATTCTCACACGTACCCTCCTGGCTTCAATAGTCCTGATATACTTCGGCTCTCCATCTCTCCATGCTCCGGAAGTTTCAAGTCTCAAACTTGACTCTTAATGCGCTCGCGATATCTGACGGCTCACTCTTGATCAATCAAATGGTTGAGATTCCACCTCGGCATTCCTGGACTCTGGACTTCGGGAATCTCAAGTTTCAAGCCACTCCTCCTCCTGAGCTTACAACAACCAACAAATGTGATTCCTCCTAGTGATCCGACGCTTGGTCTTCACCTCCAGTGATCTGATGGCTCAGTTCTATCCTGCTGATCGCATGGTTGAGATTCTATTTCGGGGTTCCAGACTCTAGGAATCTCAAGTTTCAACCCCGATAACTTTTCTCTCCTCTCTATGCGAAGTGATAAAACTCGTGCACCTCCTTCTGATCTAATGATTGTCAATCTTCTTTCCTATGATCCAACGATCATGGTCGTTCTTCCTCTTGAGCTTATTATATCTCTTTGCCTTGGAAGGTTTATCCACTTTCAAAGGTTCCAAACCTTTGTTCTCTCGACAAATCTACTTCGAGGATCTTGTCATCAATCGTGAAAACTATTATCTTTTATGAGCTTCTATCCTTAAAAGGATTTCGATCTCCTACGCACACTTTGCATTATCGAGATTTCGAATAATGTAGTTCGAAGGATTTTCTTGAAAATAAAATGCTTCTCATCCACCTGCCATTCTTCTACATTGGTTCTTCGAAGCTTGTTGGCTTCTTGATGTTGTGCACACCATGCACCTGGTCTAAGTTTCTCCGATTCTCTCTGAACTTCTCTGAGTCAATCCGAGGCTCAGTCGACGTGCTCCTTGCGTTTGAGATGCACACCTAGCATACAAGTATCAGAAGAGAAATGATTGAAACTCAAGCCAGCTCTGTCATGAACTCATACAATTAATCTCTTGAATACTCATACTGTAATAAATAATACAAACAAAGTAACATTCATTCAATCACACATGAAATGAACACACTCCAAGGATTTGGAACAATTTCCGTCTGTTCTATTCATTCATGAAAAAAAAATACATAGTGTTTTTTCTACTCTACTCTGCTCTACTGATATCTTTATTCTGTCTATCTGTTCTGATCTTTTTTTACAATGCAATACTGAAAAACTATTTAAGGACCGCTCCACGAGCTCTCTCATCCTGTTCTGAAATCTATCATTTCAAATTCAAAGCTATTACCTACTCTATCATATTACAATAGCTACTAGTTATTTCCAAATAGAGTCGACACTCCATATCTGTAATTTCTTACAGTCCTTCCAAACTTTAAAAAAAATTACCTTTTAAAATGTTGTTACAAAAATATCTCAACAACTAATTAATTCTTGAGTTAAATGCTCGATTTGAACTTTTGTCATTGTTGAAATGTCATTTTTCTGCCTCCACGTGTGCACTATTGACTTTGAAGGCAATGCTCATGCATCAACACTGTTGGTTGACACAAAGATATTGACCCTGGCGAGGCCACCTGATGATGTATGGCTACGGGTGTGGTGTTGTTGGAAAGTCCAACTTCTTGAAAACCTCTACTAAGATGATGTTCTTTTGGATTCCGCTATCAACAATAAATTGCAGTGGGGTCCCCTTCACCCACATCTATGAATGGAAGAGTTGCTCCCCCTCCTCAAGATCCTCTTCTAGTTGGATTGTTGCAGTTGTGATAATAGTTGTGGGTTCTGCATCAATGATTTGTATCCTTTTATTATTTTCTAAATTAGGGTTCAAGTCAAGGTTCGACTCTTTGTCTTTGAGCTCAACAACCAATCACTGTATTGAGCGACATTCATCAGTTTTGTGCCAAGGGTTGTTGTGGAACTCACACCACTTTCTAGTGTCTTTCTTAGACTTCTTGTTACCCTTCTTTTCCTACATCTGGGACTCTCTCTCTTGAGGTTGGCCTTCCTTACTCTATCCATGCTTCTCCCACTTACTCAACTCCTTGAATTTCTACTCAATTTTGAATGCATATCGATAAGCAGATCCGAGTGAGGAGATTTCCAATAAATCCATCTATGTTTGGATGTACCTGTGTAGATCACTACGGTACTTCAAAATCAGCTGTTGCTCGGAGTCTTTGATACCTAGATTTGAGCGCAAGGTATGAAAGATGTTTTTGTACTCCGACACCATCTGGTCTCTTTTCTGATGTAGAGTTTTCCATATCATGTATTGGTCATCATATTTTTCAACAGGGTAAAACTCCTCCTTTAGGGCATCTATAGAGGTCGCCCAAGTGGGTTCTCTACCTAATAGTGTAGATTCATTCATAGTGTACCTTTCCCAGTAAAATTCCCACCAAGATCTGACATGGGGAAGAGATTTAAGGAGCGCGAAGGTGATCTTTTCACTGTAAGAAAGTTTTTGGATAGAGTAATAACCTTCTAGCAGATTCAACCATTTTTTTATATCCTCTACATCTATCTAACCCTCAAATAAGGGGATATCAAAGTTGAATTGTACCTTGAAGGGTGGTGCACTTGTGAAATGGTTTCTTGTTGAATATGCCTTGGATGTCTCCATTGGTAGTCTTCGAAGGATCTGAGTGAAGTTGTCCATCATCTCGTTCCTTTGTCGCACGAGGGATTCCTTGAGTAGGGTCTTGAAAGGATCTCCTTCTCTTCTATCTCTCTTTTCTTTCTCCATGGGAGGTCGCTTAGGCTAGAAAGAGTTGTTGTCCTCAAGCGAAACTAGCTCGAGACCCAAATCTCTATACCCTGACCTTGTCGGGGACCTGCTCTGAGAAGTGACAAGGAGAAGACTATTCTAATACCATTGTTCTAGATTATTTTGAGAACGACATGAAGGAAGAAATATAACTAAGATATAACAATGAAATACACAAAAATATAGAAGAGAAAATAGAGATACGGTGAAACCCAACTTCTATTATTGAATACGATAGAAAAAACATTGTAGAGCACAAACTAGAAAAATGGGGTAGCTTATCTCTAAAAAGAAAGAGATGTTGGCTATGCTTCATTCAAAAGAAGCTTTACATCACACTCCAGTGCATGCTTAAAGGGCCTCCTTCACCTCAATTATATATGATAGAGTGAGAGGAGAATAATTCACATGATGCATGTGGGATAAATTGGACTAAGTTTATAAAATTCCATAGGCATGTAAAACATTAGGACTTCCCAGGTGATCACCCACCCCAGTACTACTCTAGTCTGAGTGCTCTTAACTGTGGAGTTCTAATGGGATCTATTGCATTAATTCTATGCAATAGGCAAATACATAGGACCACTAGGAAATCATTAAATGATGTCTGTAATTAAAAAATGAAGATGACATTACATTCCATTCCCTATCAAAAGGGTGAATATCATGGTTTATCAAAACCACAGGCTCAAAATGGTGATTCAGTGGAAGAGGTGGATGGCCACTGAGATCCATATGGATCACCTGACCTATGAATCCTCCTCTACCTCCTTGATTGTATCCTATCGAAATATTATATTGCAGTACCCCTCCTCCTAGTCCATCTTCCCCTTGAACTCTATATGCATCTGCGATGCGGTCTTTCATTAGATCAAGTGCACGACATTCATGTTCGTCATGTACCATGAACTTACAAGAATTACAAAACAATTTTTTGGCATTTCTTTGATACTTCTGAATCAGCGGACAAGAAGTTGGGTGATGACCCATTATTCTGCATATCTCACACCATACCCCTCCTCCCGGGGCCAAAGTATTTGGAGCTTATTTTGCCAAATAATTTTTAAAATATGAACACTCATTCTTAATATGACCTTTTGTCCCCACATGTAACATACTAGACTTATTCACACTTTTCCTTCTCTTTATCTAGCTCCTACAACTGAGTTGTTAATGTTGCTCACTGTTATTGAACTTGAGCCATCCCTGTGCCATTCTCTCCTACAGGAGATGCTTCCACCTTCATGGGGATCTCTGGTGCTTCTAAATGTGACAAAATAATTTGTTGCATCAAAGGGCAGTGTATATCTGGTAACACTCCAACAATGAACCATTCCCTATGTTGCTCATCTGAAATTTGGAAGGTCAACCGATCCATCAATATCTCGAATCTATGATAAAAATACCATACTGATTCATTCCACAGTTGCTTGATCTCTTTTAGATTGTTAATACACTGCAAATTAGACTTTGACTTCTCGAACTCTTTTAAGAAGGCTTTTCTAATGTCTACAAATGTTCTAGCTTGTTCCGCAGGTGTAGTGGACTAATACTTCATATACTAGAGTAACGCATGGTCCCTGAATGTTGTCACTAACTGCATGATGTTTGCATCATCATCCTGGATGTTCTTCACAATCCATACTTCTTCACATACAAACAAGTGTTGTTTTGGATATTCTGAACCTGCTTCGTGGAAGACATGCATTCTCAAAGTGGGGTCAACCCCCGCCATAGTGTTCTGTGAAGCATTCTTCCTTGGTGATGCTACCTAAAGTTGGGTTGTCATACTAATTCCACTACCTTGAATACCTTTACTTCTATCCTTTTTTCCTTCACTAACTATAATTGACAAATTTTTGGATCTTACCTCAATTCTCGGAGACACACATGGGGTCATGGGTTCGACGTAGAGTCTGGCCTAAGTGAGGTCTAATGGGTCTCCTTCTGCTAGATTGAGATGATGATCCTTTTCCTTTTCTATGCACAATATTCCTTCGATCTGGATTACTACACCAATGCATATTTCTCTATATCAATGTGTTTCTCTTCTCTATTAGCCATATTCCTCTTCCTACAATACCAAACTATTTTTCCACTGTGAAATACTCCAATCTATTTTTTCATCACACATTCTTCTTTTCCTTGCATTCTCAGCCCATCCATTCCTTATTATTTCATGCATCCCTCTTTTACATACTCTCATACCATCCCCTGGTCATCCCCCAGTTCCCCTATGCACGCGAAGGTGCCTAGCTATTAGGGAAATCAAAATTCATCATCATAACCCCATTATCACACAACAACATCTTGATCCAAGTAGAAGATGATTTAAAATATATTTCTCACAAACCTTTAAATAATTCTCTCTCAACAACACTATATGATTGAGTACAATCTATAGAAAACTCAGTAATATAACCCCCAATATACTATCCAACCAAAAATCAATTGCGCGTGATATCTGGTTACTTATGGTATTAACTTGCTAGATCAACTCAGGAGTCTAATTTCTCGAAACAATAGTGGAAAATGTTTCTTTCTTTTCAGCTAACCTTTGTATCCACTGAGCCAAAACTATCGGGAAATCAACAAAGAAAATCTCATGTAAATTTATAAATACATACCTCTGTAACCACTTCTCCATGCTAATCCATGGGTTCTTATTATGATATCTGGAAAAGTCACGCTCCTTTGTCTCTAACCATTGTCCAATCTCTTCATAATAACATAACATTAATCATATGTGTGCAATAAACATAACATAGAACACACCATAACACAGAGATACCATATTTAACATGGTTCACCTAATATGGGCTATGTCCACAATGATTGGCTTCTTCTTATATTATTCATAATGTTCATTACAAAATAGACACACTACACACAAACATTATGTCTTAGACATACCCCGCACATACAAACTGCCCTGGTCGTTCTCCTATGCACTTATTTTCTATATATCTTCATATCCTTCTCTTATTTCACTCTTCTCAAATACAAAACATACTCGAAAAACTACATAGTCATGAATACCCAAATCTGTCTATTCTCCTTAGACTACCCTCTATCCCAAAACCCTTACATATTCATATAAATAAAATAGGGCTTATCATGTATCAATGGACCCAAAATACCTAACGGTCTTCCTTTGTTTGTGTGTGTTGATCCTTAAAGTGTTCCACCTACCTCTCCATATTTTGTGTGCACTGCGTGTAGTTCCCAAAAATGGCCACAAAAGACCTGTCCCAAAAATGACCACGCATGCATCTATTTCCTAGATTTTAGGGTATGAGGGTGCACTTCCTTTGCATGAATTTGTTATTCTTGGTCTCCACACTTGTCACTTAGCTAAATTGTTTCATCTTAAACAATTATCTTATATCGATTGACAATGGCTATAGAGGTTCAACAAACATCAACAATTAAGAAATCCAAGTATTTCAATCACATGGATGAAGCTCACAATCTTCTTTGCATGTCAATATTTCTTGATTTATGTTTTCATATTGATGCTTTTA
This sequence comes from Picea mariana, assembly GCA_032191745.1. Lineage (NCBI taxonomy): Eukaryota > Viridiplantae > Streptophyta > Pinopsida > Pinales > Pinaceae > Picea > Picea mariana. The sequence goes on along the minus strand of JASDQU010223351.1, from coordinate 9,324 downwards.
CTTCTTCGAATGGGATTTGGACCACACTAGTCAATCTCTTTAGAAAGAAGGACGAGATGAGAGGTCATATGCTTGAGGTAGAGTTGAATTCTTTGGATCCAAAAAGGTTTGATAATATCTAGGACTTCTTTATGAAGTCCAAATCCCTTCTTCTTCATTTAAAGGGATGTGGTGTTGACAAATCCACACAAGAAAATAAGTGTGTTCTTTCAATTTTGGAAAAACATGATCCATAATGTCTTTTGTTTATCTCTACTTTCCATTCAGACATTTACTCTTCAGGATTGACATGGATTATGCCTACATTGCAAAAGTTCATTGATTCCATAATGCACAAGCAATATGAGCTCATCCAGATGGGTCTAATCAAAGGCCCCAAGGAACATGCACTTTCTATGCATTATGGTAGTAGAAAATCTTATCTAAACGTCAAGAAAAAAGGAAAGGGAAAGACACATTCTAAGAAGGAGGAGGAATTCAATTCGTCTGATGGATCCTTAGGTTCCAAAGGTAGAAAGGAAAATAAAGGGAATCCGAAATGGGGTTACTATAATCGTGACTCTCATCATGAATCTACATGCATGAAGAAACAAATTAATCTCATGGTGCATGTACATCAAAAGTAGAATCTTTGGGAAGACATTCCTGAGGCTGCCAAGATGAAGATGGAAGATTGAGAGTCAACAAAATGAGGTAATTCTCATTCTTTGATTGGTATTCATTCTTCTCCTACTATATGAATTTTGGATTCAAGGGAATCCCATCACATGGAAGACACAAAATATGTCTTCAAATCGTTAACTGCTAGTATGGGTCCTCCCATCCTCGTGGGCAATGATACTCCAATACATGTCATTGTAAAAGGGAGAATACAACTCCAACATGGAATTTTTAAGAATGTATTGGATGTTCCTAAAATCTCCATGAATCTATTCTCTATTTATTAGATAACATAGTTAGGTAAACGGGTGGAGTTCATAGCGGATTTTGTGTCCATATATGGCATGCATGGAAACTCCAATATTGTTGTTGGTGAGGTCAATCACCAGTATCGGTTGTATACATTCTATAAGTTTATTAATAAATATGATTCCTCATTGCTACTGCCTCATTCTAATGATGATAATATATTTGGACATGAGATATTTGGTAATCTAAATTTCATGTACATGAAACAACTCGGCTTCTCAGGGATTGCTCAAAGGCATGCATCTCAAAAGATGCATGCACATCCTCTTACAACAAACATCCAAGATGATGATATCACACACTCATATCAGACTTCATATCTAAGTTTCAAATAAGATTTTATAGATGATGGACATACAAAATATGGGCATACAAATGATGAGCCACAGTAGATGCCCAAGTCAGTGCATTCCATCCTACAGGGAGAAAATGACCTTGTGGGAGATCCACTGAATCAGAGGAGGAGGATATCCTAATTTTAGTAGCCTCCTAATTCACTTGCAGTTGTTGAACCAATGATTCACATGCATTACTACATGGTTCAAGATTCAATCCCTAGACCTTGTGAAGAGGTTGCAGGGAATCTCCTCAAGAGCCAACATCAATATCTAGTTTCGCTTCCTTTAGAAAGGAAGCTTGTCAAGTGAACATGGGTCCATAGGATCCCAAGGGATATATATGGCAAGGAAAAACATGTTTCCAAAGGACTTCAACAGATTCATATAGATTTATGCATCTTCACGAAGACTTTCACTGAGCATAAGTTCCACACTCTACATGATAGTCTTGGAGTGGAGGGACACATTTGCTTAGAATTTGTCTTTATTCTTATTTTGGATGCTACTTTGGGGTGGGGGGGGGGCCGTCCCATGAGGTTTTCCCTCTTTCCTCTCTTTTTCAATGTTCATTCATTTAGATGCATTGTAAAATGGGTAGTTAACATGTCCTTGTAACTGGGACCCATTCTTCATTACACCCTAGTAGTGTTCAGGGGGGTGTGTTGGAGATAATACACACTTTCCTATTAATCATTTTTCTTAAGTTTTCTAGTCACTATGAGGGTCTCCTATTTTTTAGGTATTTCTAGTCACTAAGAGGGTCTCCTATTTTTTAGGAGATTTCCTAAAAGTTAGGGAACTTCCTAAAAGGTAGGGCACATTGTCACTTTGGTTAGGACTTTAGTTTATCCACAATTGATCTTGGTTGACTAGTGGATGACCACTCATGCATCTATTTCCTAAATTTTAGGGCATGAGGGCACACTTCCTTTGCATGAATGCGAGGGCACACTTCCTTTGCATGAATGCATTATTCTTGGTCTAAACTCTCCGCACTTGTCACTCAATTAAACTATTTATTCTTAAGTAGTTGACTGAGACTAGATAGCAGTTGACTCATGTTACAGTGAGTTAGTGTCTAGATCTCCTTTGGATCACTCTTATGGTTTATGGTGCATGTACTCTATGAGATTGGCTCATGTACTCCCTAAGATTGGCACATTTATTCTCTTGGAGTACTTATGTGTGTGTGTATTACTCATTATTCATGTTGTGATTTTAAAATAGATTTTTTCATTATTTCTCTCATTATTGTCTCTCTCTCTCAATTCTCTTACAAGTTTTATGTGATTTTCTCTAGCTAGGTTCTCTATGAATAGTTTTTGGGTTTTCACCAAACTTCACAAAGGCTAGAAGGGTATGTGCCTCATGAATGGGAGCCATGTCGTGGGCGTGTCTCCAAACGTCTTGATCCTTGCTAATTCATAAGTTTTATATTAGGTGTTGGCTTGTAGGTTGTTGGAACTAACCTAGAGGTTATAGTGGTAGCCAATCAGATTTAAACATAAACCTCACCCAAGTAATCTCGACCAATTACCAATTTGTCTATATTTAAAAAATAATAATGATTGAAAGATAACTTGAAAAACAAATTGATTTAGTTGAATGATGCAATCAATAAACATTCAATTATTAATACCTAAGTTTAGAGACCATTTAAAATGGCATAATAAAGGTTCTTAGGAAATAAATTGAGGTTCAAAAGAGTAATGATTACCTATTATTTATTTTCTCTCACCAGTCCCTCATATTTCTCTTTTTGCATGAGTTATTTTTATCTTCTTTTTGTTGATTGGGGAAATCAACAACTAGTCAAGCACGTACTCGCGTGAGACATGGTTGTGTTATCTGACTACTATCACTATAACCCTAGGCATGTCAACATGGCCCCTCATGCGACACACAAGGCTAATCAAGGATTTCGAATTGGTGACTTCACATAATAGAATGCCTTAATAATACACTCCATCACCAACTATTCTACACCCCAAAAAATACATGGATTCTTTGTATCATCTTATTAACTTAATTTGATTAAACACTAATTAGATGAATAATTGATTAATTTTTTATGAAAACTTTTTATCAAAATCACATTTACTTATGACCTAATCATTAAAAATTGTCCAAAATCATCCACACAAAATTGTCTCTTAAGAATTTAAACTTTTTAACACATCGTTACTTACCAACTAAATGCATTAACAAAACCATTCAAAAAATTCTCAAGTTGTTTTAGGAAATCTTTTACTTAACTTTTATTTTTAATCAAATTTATTAAAAATCAATATAACGATTCTCGTTTTGAGTTTTTTTCTTCAAAATATAGAAGTTCAGAATGTTTA